>KE525142.1:315356-328543 GCA_000441895.2 Anopheles sinensis | reverse complement strand
ATAAAGAAAGGATGGTTTTTGCTCGGAAAATGAGAAACGGAATAGACACAATAAATATTTACCATCGGCTGGGCCCGAAATCAATTACGGTCACTTATGTGTTAAAAAAGTGAAAGGATGTTTGAAGGTAAACAAAACGAAAAATAACAGGAAGCAACATCAAAAACACTTGCCCTGAATTTTAGATTGCCTTTGCCGGGTGTAGTACACTAACCCTACCACTTCTGTTTACAAAAGGCAAAAAAAACATGGGAGAGTATCTTCTCTCCCATGGCTACTTAAAAAATCTGCTAACGAAAGGAACAGATTGATACGATGAAATTTAAAGGAGTATTTTTTGGCGTCCCTTTATTTGAAAGTAAAAATGGACAAACGAAAACCAGTCCAACCGGCTAGCTGCATTTTGTTTCCCCCTGATCCCGATTGATGGATGCCAGATGAAAACCAGGGAGCCAGAAGAAAATGCCAGCCACCGCACGTACGATAATTTAATTTCCCCGGCGCAACGGGGGAAAAAAGGCCCGTGTTTGACTTATTCCTTGCCCGGATCTCTTAATGTGTATCAATATTTTTCTGGACCTCCAGCCTGACGCTAATGTGGTTTTCCCGCCGAAAGCCTCCAGCGAGTTTGATCCTGCCACTCGAAAGCGATTTGCTACCAGATTTTTCCTCCAAACTACCCGCGAAAGGAAAAGAAAAAACCCCGGAAAACTTCAAGTGCAAACATAATTTATTTCTATTTATCTACCGAATGCGATGATCGGTTTTATACCCCCTCACCACCACACCTTCCCATCCCGTTTAAATAAAAAAAAAACTGGGAAACGAAGAAACTCAAACCCTCCCTTCCGAAAGAAAGGTTTTCCCGCACCGCGCGTCTCGGGAACGTATTGAAAGTCAACAAAGGAAAGGCAAAAAAATACGTACACCCACAGCCGATCGTTCGCAGCAGGAGAAAAGCTACAGGCACAGCCGAAAGATGGGTTTTTCTTGGTCGCAATTTTTCACCTACCCCCACCCCTTCCTCCCCCCGGCGAGGGGTGGCGGAACCAGTGGAAGGAATAAAAAATGATAATAAATGAATAAATATATTAACAGGTTGACGACGATGGTGAAATAAAACACAATTCATAATCATAAAAGATGACGTCCATGTGTGTGTGTGTGTGTGAAGGAGAGAGGGGGGATTGAAAGGACTTCCAACCATTCGGTGAGTGGAGAGACATGAAAATGCGCTTTATCATCGAAATTGGCCACAATTTTTCAAACATGACTAAGTGCCCGCAAAACGCTGCACGACGCGTTCGTTCTCCGACAAACCCTTGGGGCGAAGGGGACGTGGGGAAGAAGGAAAAACACGAATGGCTGACGGAAGGAAAACCGGGGGCCCGGAAAATGGAACCGATGCTGGGTTGCAGAAGTAAAATCTTTTTCGTTTTTCCACCATTTCTTTGTCGCCAGGATGGAAATAATCTGAATCCATTGGAAGACCATTAAAAGCGGTGGGGAAAAATGGGTAACGAGGTGGGAGGGAAACCCAAAGACAGTGCGGCACTAATCAAATTTATCCAATCAGCGATCAAATAGCAATCCATTTCCGATCCGAGGCGCAAACGGACAGAATGGTGAGTGATTTTGATCGATTCTTATTAACTTCTTCGTTCGTTAATTATCAAACGGAAGTTTTCAAAAAGGACAGCTCATCTAGGACATTAATAACGTTAGCGGAAAAAACAATAAGTAATAATGGTAACATCGTCATCGAAATTCCAAAGCCACTCAAAAGTAATTTTAAATTCAATTCAATCTTATTTTAAATTAATTTGTATTTTAAATTAACACCGTTTGATGCTGTGAAAAGTAAGTAAATTCCTTCACATACATCAACTGCAAATGTTCATTCCTCCCAACGTTAAATAAATGATTTAATATGCATATAATAATAAAAAGATACGTTTGAGCAACTGCACAAAACGCGAGTGAGGAAAACACCAACAATCTGCGCATAATGAAAACCCGCGGTCCAGGTGACAATGACCAACCATCCTTGTGTGTATGCAACAGGATATCCTATTCGAGGGATGGCTCATTTTCCACAGCCTAATGGGTCCATTTCGGAGCCAAAGTGTTCGCTCGTCCCAAGGCTACCACCAAATCATTTTCCAAATGGTGAGAGAATGTTTAGTTGGATTTTTTTCTATCCTTTTTACGAAAAAGGGTAAACTACCGCAACGGAGTACTTTAGAGAAGAAAAAGGGAAAAGGGACACGGTCCGCGCAGAGATGTACGACCGTATCCCCGAGAACGGCTTCTAATGATCTATTACCGCGAGATTAAAACGAGCAAATTTTCCTAACCCTAGTTCGTCGCGCGGGATTGGGAAGAAAAAGAACACGTTCCAACACATACACACACACACACACACTCGTTGCATCTAGGTTTGGTTTGGCCGGATCGGGTATAAAATAAATAACGGTGCAGCAATTAAAATTAATTTGTTCTTTTATTTTACATTCAAGGGTGGTTCCGCTTCGAACCGGGGTGGGGAAAAAGGAAAAGTTCCTCTTCCGTCCGGCGACGGGACGCAGGCAGGTGTGGTGGCAACAAGGGCTGGCAAATAAATAACAAAGAAAACCTCCGAACCACGAAAAGGGTTACCCGCTCTTGGGGTTACCTTTCTTCCCTTCTCCCATAGTTTGGTTTACCCACCGCCCGGTTGCGGTTAGTTTTCGACCAGTGGAAATTCCAACATACATGTGCTTTTTACATCACAGAGAAAGAGAGGGCATTTGTGTGCGTGTGTGTGTGTGTGATCATCGGTCAGAGCACCACAGCAAGCATCAATTATCTACATGCTGTTGACGATGGTTAACATGTTAATTAGTGGCCCGGCTTTTATTTTTCCCGCTCGCTTTCCATCCACCGCTCGAAATTGTTTTTCCGCGCACGTCCTAAGTTTTTCCCCGGGACCCCGGGTTGACCGCGTCATGAAAAACTTGTCCCATCAACGGGCGCAGGAAATAATTTATTTATGCAAATGAGGAGTGTGAAAGGATTTTTGCTTGCGAGGAAAGAAAAACGTCCTGCGTTCGGAAAAATGGACCGGGAAAAACTGGTCCGTTCTCGTCGCGAAAAACGGTTGCGACAAACATTGGCTAATCTTCAGGAATGGGAAAATAATACATTCTTATCCAACAATTAATTTAGAAAACTATTGTAAATCAAATGCTTCACAGCAATTTCCAGTCTGACATTTTCCAAAAAACGAACGTATGTTCTCTAAATCCACATTCCTTAACGGACGAAGTTTTGAAACCTGAGACGAACAAATCTAAACACTTCAAACTAAACAGAGAACGATTGTGCTTATCAATGCCATATTCAAAACTTCCATGACGTTGTTTTATTTATTTGGAGCTCGAACTGTTTACCTCGTCGCGGAATGGCGGCCATAAAGAGTTTTATTTTGGAAGAAAGAAATAAACTATCAACCGCGCGTTTCTCGATCGCTTGCTCGAATAGAGGAATCCTTACACAATGCTTTCTATTGAGGCAGCTCTTGGTGTTACCCAAATTAATTGGGCAAAATTTTGCTGAGAACCAGAAAACCCCTGACGCGACATTTACGCCACCTTGACCGTTGTAAGGCGAAAATACAAGGGAACAAATCACGCCACTGTAAACAGCTCGATACAGTTAATGAGCCACTTGAGTGGACGGATTTTGATTCACAAGAGTAGCGAGTGATGCTAAACCAGATGAAATAAACAAACCCAGGCACAAGGAATGTCTTCAAATCGTTAACCGAAACGCTTTGTTTTCAATCGACACCTCGACGAAACACTTGACAGAAAAGGGTGAACCTCTGCAGTTATTGAGCCGCTCAACCCTTGGGATACGGAATGCGTGGATGGTGACATGTTGTTTGTTTGTTCACACTTGGGCAATAAAGAGGTACACCACTCGAGTGGCCGATATCTGGATATCTACGAGTCTTTCTTGAACGAGCCGTTTGTCTTGGGTATCAGATTACACATAAGTACCAACTATTCGCTCGGTTATAGACTTATCCACATCAAGTCCGCAGTCCCACAAGTACGTAAGTAATGACGGTGGCCATGTGGTCTTGGAAGAACCTTGCCTTTTTCCTACCCGAAAACCCTTACGCACATGCGAGAAAAAGTGAAATGAGCGATCATTAGTGCGACTTCAGTTAGACATGTTTATGAGCTACGTTCCGAATAAAGACGCACTCGCTATAAACATGGGGTGTGTTCAGGGGGAAAGGTTCGGTGGCAAAGATATCCACATTTCATCCCATCTGCCTTCCGCGAAGCAATCCCGGTCGAATTCATTTCGCAAAATTAGATAATAAAACGCGAACGTCACCGAAAGAGCCTATAGGTCGTAAAGTCGGATTTGACAGTTTGATGAGCATCCATACTTTCACACACCTTGGAAGTTGAATCACGCCTTGCGTGATAATCCGTTCGCCGCGAGGAAGTGTGTTTTTATTAAAACAAAACTCCAATTCGCGGACGACAAAAATTGAAATGCAGAACGGCGGCGGCGGCATGTCTCCGGCTCTAATAAAGCCTAAAACGGCTCAGAGGCGCATGAAATTGGAGAAAAATCTTATCATTACCGAACGGGGCAGCGAGGTATGACACCACATTTTCCCGATGCTTTCTTTTCTTCCAGCAACGACCCAAAATGTGTGAAATGTGCGCGAACCGTTTGACAGCGTGTTATTACTGTTCATTTCCTGGATTTTATCGTCCTCCCTCCAGGAGCATTGTTTCTTCTCGCTTCTTGTTCTACGCTTTTCTCCTGCGTGTTCTTTACGTTCATTACTTTCTCCGCCTTCCACTTCGATTTAACACTTGTTGTTTTTTTCATCTTCTCAGTTGACTCAGTTCATGATTGCTTTGGTTTGGTAGAACACCTTCGCGGTAACCTTTGGACTTTCAACTTAGTTTAATGTTGATTTTGATGAAAAGATGATTTTTAAAATAAAAATATTATATTGACATGAAGAAATTTTATTCGTTAAAATTAAAAAAGAGAACTGAACATTAAACTTTTAAAAATTGAAAATAACTAGGCTGGACTAAATATCCTCTAAAGGCATTCAAGGGTTTCATTGTTCGCTTGTAAAGAACCGTAGCGGCTTCGAGGACAAATGAAAAAAAGGAATCATATACGTACGGAAACTCCAACCCAAGCTGAGAAAAAAAGAAACGGGATGCAAATAAATGTGCGGCACCGGCACTTCCGCCGACAATTGAAAAATTATGCAAAGCAGCATCAATAAATTACGAAATTATTGGATCGCGAAGATGACAACAGTGCGCGAGCGTGTGCGTGTGTGTTTGTGTTTGCATACGCCGGAGGAAGCATTTCTGTGCAATGAGGACAATTTTTCGCATTTCGAATGCCTTTCGGCGGCCTTATTTCCGGTAGCATTCCACAAACCACTCCGGGAGGGGAAGGAACACGCTGCTTGGTTTTTTTTCCACCCCACCCGATTTGTTGGAGGAGGAAGTGAAAGGTGGAGGAGTTGACGCTTTTCCCCTCAAACACTTGTTGTTTTATTTTTGCTCGTACCTTCAATCCCCGCAGAGAGAGGAAAAGAGATTTGCACCTCAAAACATTCGCCTAAATTGATTCCAAACAGGTCTTTCCCTATTTTATTTTGTTTTTGCATTTGGAAGGAAAAGAAATTGGGTTTTTCGGGATGGAAATTGGTCACTCTCGGATGCTAATGGAGAGGGAAAAAGGGAATCGGTAAAGGGGTTGCGATTTCGCCTGCATCGCTGACGTTTTACGAGTGCGTCTCTCGTGGGAGATTCCTCGCCGCTCTGGAGTTAACGTCCTATGACTCAGATGCTCTAGTTGCCTGTAGACTTCTGCCAGAATTCTGGCAAACCTTAAGGAAATCGAGAAATGGACGTATCCAGCTCTACTGACAAAAGAACGAAAGAACTACAGAAATCGTGCAGAGGCACTTACACATTGTGACACACAGTATGAAGCGAGTGGTGCATGATTAACTCCCGGTCTTGGTAGTTAAGCTATAGACATTGTGTAGGCAGAAGTCGGAGGCCCGGATCAACACACCCGGACCATCCCATTAACGACTTCTGTAACTCGCAAACACACATGGACACACGGCGGACGAACTCGTAAACCTCATACCCTTGGAGGTTTTTTAGCAGCAACGCATCCACAGACGACAACCCACCGGAAAGCTCTCATGGAAATCATGATTTGATTTATTTTATTACTACTCACCACTATATGGCTACCGTAACGTCGACTCTTCGATGCACTCTCGCAGGTCCGGTCGACGTCTCCCATCGCTCGGGTTTCGAGCCGTTTCTGCCTTGGGCCGGGTAACCTTTTAATCCTACTATTCATTACCCATACTCCTCGGTGGAACATCCTAACCTACTTCCTCTAGCCCTCGCGCGACTTCTCCAAACTCTCCTCGCCAATGTCTATTGTGGCCCATTATGGATGGGCAGATATCCAACATCCAGCCGACGACCGTTCCAGGCGGCGGGTTTTTGTGTGCCTCAAGCGGAAAAGGATGGGTACTGATTTTTGCAACCTTCCTCCACCGCTACTACACTCCCCCCTGCTCTGGTGGTGTTGGTGGGTAAAGTTTTTAATTGCAAAATGCTATTTTATTTATGAGAATCCTTCCGGCTCCGATTCCGGTTTCGGAGTTGATCTCATTTGACATATTGCTCCGCACGGTGGAACCGTACCTCCGGTTCCGCTACACCGAGTTACTTACTCCTTCCCCCTTCCATAGCCCTCCGACTCCGGGCTACTCCGGACATTGGTTCCTGCTTTCTCTCCTCTATCTCTCTTTTTCAGCTCCACAAAATCCGAAAATTCCTTCGCTCCAGCGACTGCGATGACAACATTTTAGGAGCCTCAATCGGAACGGACTCCCCGAGCTGTTGGTGGATTCTTCCTCACTACTCGCGGTAGTGCCTTCGGAGTGGTGGCAGATGAAGATTTAGCACTCCACATCCGGCAAACCGAGCCGGGCGGCACCGCACCGCGTCCGGAAGGATAGGATTTTATGCAAATTTGCTGCGTGACAATATGCCTGCATGCGTGTGCCACAATAAGGGGGATGACATAATTTACGGCCATCCGACAAAGAGCGGCGCGGCTCGGCTTGGAGTTCAGGCCCGTTGGAAAATGGCCGGAGTACTCAAAAGATCGATTACAGAACCTTTTGCCTGCTCCTTCGCGTCCTACAGCGTCGACGACCCGCTTCCAGCAATTCTAGGGTGACGATTAATATTTTATTTACGGTTTGATAAACTGTTTCCTAGCCAAAACTCAACTAGGACTGTGGGCTTTAAAATCAAACCGTTGCTAACTCGTTCCAAATTTGAAATGAATCACAGCACATCACAATGCCTTGCACCTGTTTGTAGCAGTTCCGGAATATTTTTCTTGCAATATACATTATTATCCTCCTGTTTTCGCGACGTTCCGAAGGCAAAAGAAAAACCCAACGCGTGACGCAATTGATATTGCAATGATTTATTTAACCCTCCCTCCCCGATCACCCAATGCTGACACAAAAAGATTCAATATCTCCTTATCGCGGATTTCCGCCATACGCATACCAAAAAAAAAATACACAACATCATCCACCCATTCCCACCCCATGTCTGACAACGTAACCGGAAGCGTGAGCACCAAAATGTGCTCTAATAAGCATATTTTTATTCAAAATTTGCATCAGACTGTGTGATGTATTCAAATTGTATGAAATATGGCCCCGGCAATGTATAAATATATCGGCATTTCCTCCCTCACTTACCCCCGGTTTCTAGTCCGCCACACCGCCGTCAGCATCATCCCTCCTTTCGTTTCCCTCCGCGCGCGCAATCTGTTGAGTGGGAGAACATTTTTGAATAAGGTTGTTTTTTTCTATTACAATGATTTTTGATATTCTTTTTTCCAAACCAGGGTGAAAGGAGATGTAGGTGGAAAACGAAGGGCAAGGCGGAATGTTTCAAATCGTATCGAAAAAAAGGAACTGAAGTCTCTTCTGCATTTCCTCCGGCGGTTTTCGAGTTTGAGTCGTGGGTTAAAAATGTGATATATATTTTTTTCTCCTAAGAAAGGGGGATGATTTAATTTGCCGCGAACCGTTCGCGTGTAATTGTCGAACACGCAAAAGGGCATTGATGAAGGCAATCGATTCTAGTCGGTGTAGGGAAAGGTGGGGTAATATGTAGCACCTAAGCTAAAAACACCTGTAGGCTTCGAAATGTTTTTATATCAAAAGTTTCACTCGTATGTTTTTAAAAACACTTCATTGAATTATTTTGTTTGGTCAAAGACGAGCAATAATGTTGTTATACAATGTAAACTTTATAAGGTGCATACTCTCTTAGGTGTCACAATTTCCAAACGTAGGCGATTTGGGAATTCCTCCAATTTCAGCACAGTTTTATCTACTTTAGATTAGAAACTACCCAAATGGCGCAATATAATAATGGTTTGCACAATTGTATACCATAATATGGATAATTTTATACCATTATTTCTAAACTCGCAAAGTTTCATTATGTTGTCCTAATTATACACCTGATAATGTGGGAGAATAAACTATGAAGCTATATTAAGTGTACTTTGTCTTTGGATAAATAAGACGAACCATCATAATTTGTCAACTTCTCTTAGTTGTAAGCCTTCCTAGTCAAATATAACGATGAAGATAATCATTTAATTATCCTAGGACATCGTTCATTTTTTGTTAAAAAGCAAACGAATACTAATGTGAATACAATTGGCGATTCTTTTTGAAACACCCTTATCACCATGAGTCATACTGATTTTTCAAAAAGTGAATTTTGCCCCAAATTGGGGACAATTTTACTCTCGTCCATCAATAATTCTTCGATAGGAGGTTGGAAATGCCAGTTGGCGTTGGAAAAACTAATTTAAGATTATGTAACTTTTGATGAAAGCACTGGAAAAAATAACTTAACATAGATTTAGCAACAAAACTTATATAACATCTGTAGAACACTTATTGGACTTGTTTTAATTTATACAATCACATCTTTCATACAAAATATTGCAGTAAATTATTATTTACCACAATTCTATTTAAACTAAATGAATGACTATTGCCCCACCGGTGCGAGCTGCCCCTCTTTCCCCTACTCATTCAGCGCGTATAAGAAACCATATCCCGGAATGATACGCTACAATTCTAAATAGAGCCCTCCTTAAGGGATTTTGGTTAGGTCGCTTCTTTTCCCTTACATCATCGTACGCTAATATTCAAATTATTCGTCCCCTATTTGTCATCGTCGTCTGCCTGCGCTTCCGAGCGTTCTATTGGGGTTTTTCGCGGGATGTTTTTCTTTATGCTTCGCATCGTTTTCCGTGCGTGAGATGGGAAGTGTTTGATTTTCGTGACCAATAAAATGCGTCCATCGTAGCGAACAGATTATTAGACATTATTTACCTCCAGGGAAAAGGTTATCTGCTGTTCAGTGATGTATGAAAGGTCATACCTGTTGACCTGCGGTTCGGGTTCGAACCTAACTCATCACAAGTTATCTCCTTTTTGTCACGGTTACACCAAACAACACTGTTGCATGTCCGATGACTCACACTAGAAATGTCAGAAAGGTCCCTAACCTGGGTCGCGGAACGGAGGAAAGCCCGCCGCCAAACCGGCGATGTCGATAACCGTCGATGTAATCCGAGATTGGGTGTGCTTTGTGTCTCAGGTAGAAGCCGGTGTTGCGGGTTCGGAAGGTGGCGCACATGTGTGTCTAACAAGAGGAACGCATCACGCATGCGGGTGCACGCGCTTCAGTGACGCCTAGAGGTGTCCAAAATCTGACCTGTTGAAACCGCCTGACACGAGCCTCTTGTTAACCAGCGCAACTCCTCGCTTTCCGATTTCAATAAAATACATTTATCTCACTACTTATCTCAATCGCAGTGCATTCCACACCAGTTAGGAGACGGCTCGCCCTAACCCTTTTCCCAGCTTTCGAGAGTTCTCGCATCATGCGGGCGATATAGAACGTGAACGACGTCCCCCGAGAAACCTGATTACGAGCCAAAAAGCCAATCGCAACCAGGGGGGGAGAGATAAAAAAAAACCATACTGGAATACAAGAAAACGCGAAAACGTCAACACCACCACCAACCTCGCTGTTGGAGGAAAAGGGTTTCCTTTGCCAAAAAACGACGGTGGGAAAAAACAACGGGAAAACCCGAACCGGTCCCGCCTAAAACACCAGTTTATCGGACTTATTTTCTCATCACCTCGGTGCACCCTCAAACCCCCTCCCTCCTAGGGCAAGCGGCTGGGAAAAGGGTAATGGTGGCGGCGTCCTTAGGCAACTAACTTCCACCACCGTCGCAAACATGTGCGCGCGCGTGTGTGATTTAATTAATGTAATTCAACACCACCAAGTATTGTTTCTCGTAAAACAACCCCTTCTTCTTCGGTGCGGTTTTTGTTTAAAAAAAAAAAAAGGATAGTGCAAAATATCTGGCCTCTCATTGTTGCGTTTGCAGTCGATCGGTGCGGAAAACAGAGCGGAAGCAAACAAAATCGTAATTAAATGGTTCGGAAAAACGGTGGTAAAATATTACCAATCGGAACCTCGGAGGTCAAACCCTTTCCGGGCCGGGGAAAAACGAGTTGTGCGGTGGCTCTCTGCGGTCTTTACCACTAATGCTAATAATCAGTCCCAGAATGCCGGTATCGTGCACCCTCCTCCGCCTCAGAGGCGTGGAGTTAAAAAAAAGGAACGAATTAAAAACACAAAAATCATAGACTATAGCGTTTTTCACGATCCGCAAAAATGGGACGCTTTACAAGGAGTCCTTTTCCGCGGGGGAAAAGGAAGGCAAAGGGGAAGCGAACGTGTTATGCGGGCCGAAAAGGGGTGCAACGGAAACAATTACGACGCACTTATTCATCGACGCACCGACCGGCGAGGGGGAAGGGAACCTTGACGGGGCAGGTCCTCCGGAGTTTGTTAGGATGAATGTATGGAAAAGCGTGCTCTTGAGGAAAACAATACACCGAGGAGGTGGCGCACAGTAGGTTTGTTGGGCTTCTTATCGCAAGGTTTAACACCCATCGGAGTTTTCTGCCCGTTTTGTATAAGTTTATGTTCATTTGCGGACTTTCTTTTATTAATTTAGTACAATCGGGAAGATATTGTTCAGAAAGAGTATAACAAGCGGAATCTGAAAAGATAAACCATATGATGAGGTCATAACCTTAACTAACTGGTTATTAATTCTCCAACGCCGAACAGTTGACAATTCTTTGACTAAATTCGGTTGCTCAAAATTTTGTTTCAACGCGAGCACGACGTCAAAAACTAAAAATAAATGTTAAAGATGATATTGTATGGTGAAAAATGAAAAATTTTATTCGTTGTTGTCAGCATCAGTATATGGGTGTCTAATACGACAGTTAGGAGTGTAAAAAAAAATACAATCAAACAGAGAACATTCTGGTTGTGGAGACGAAAATGAAAACATCCCCAAAACATTAAACTTTTCACTACTTATTTAGTATAGCACTTGTCCACAATTGAACATCAAATCAAGGCATACAGAAACGTGTTGAAGAACATTCTACGAAACGACAGTCAAATCAGTCAAATTAATTTTAAAGGCCTCAGATCTAAAAGAATTAATTATGTCAAAGACTGTAATCGCTTTCGCTTATCCTTTGAAATTTGTTGTTGATCAACTGTCACGAAATTAATCTCGAATATTCAAATGCAATACGTGCACTATTTAAATATTCATAAATATTCAATACAACATCAAGGTTTCGAATAAGAAGTAGGTCTTGTGTGATACCACCAAAACTCGCACATAACGCACCTGCAAAGCTTGCTGCCACCTTACGATGACCTTACGCGAATCTCCACCAAGTGAGGATCAAACCGACCTTAGAAGCGCACCACATCGGTCTTCCGCCTTATTCAAAGGCTTTAAGGGTTCCCCTAATTCGGAACGAGGGCACGCAAGACCTGCAAATCCTCCGTAGGCGTGTGGTAGCGTGGGGTCGGAAAATGCAGGATGCGGGTGAGGAAATAATAATAGATATTTATCCATTTTTATTTCAATTCGTTGATTTTTTTATTCCCCCCCTCTCCAAGGTCCAGCAAGTATCCGGTATCAGCCCGGGGGAGGAAAAAAAAAGCGTCGCAAGGTAGGCAAGGGTTCGCGTTCTGACCCAAAATTCTGACCATATGGTGTTGATGAATTCTGATTCAATTTCAATATCCGCCTTGCATGGCGTTTTTCTACTTTAGGTTCGGCGTTGGGACGCGAGGGCACCGAGAGTCAACGAGGGAGACGAACGACGACGACGACGACGACGATGATGATGATGATAATGCATTTGTAATAATAACTACTGTTTCCCCTTTCGACGAGGGAGGACAGACCCGATGTGGGAAACGATGGACTTGTTGAGGGAAGCGTCGTCGTTTTTCCTGCCTTGGGTGCCACTGTAGTGCACGGTTCCGCAAATATATTTTTATATATATTGCCGAGGGTGTTGTGGTGAGTGTTTCATCCCTCCGCTCCGTTCGAGGGCTTGAAGATGAACACGTGCAAGTTTCCTCCGGCAACCGGGAGCCTGGAAGAGCGGAAAAAAGGAAGGAATGCATCGGATCAACTGCAACTAAATGACCGTTTCGAAACGGTAAACCACGAGGCTTACCTGGGTAGAGTTGAAGTTACCCTTGGAGGACAAAGTGAATGACGCTCTGGGGAAGTATTTAGGGCTCGCTGCGGATAAACTGAAGACTCCAAGACTTGAAGCAGGTGTGCAGGGTGTTGAAAAAGGGGTGCAGCTGAGGAGAAAAAAGGTACGTGAGTATCCCAAAATATCTTCCCAAATGGCAAAAAGGAAGCGTTTGAAAAGTACATCGCGCGTAATTCAACCCGTTCTCCGTGCGTGAAAATTTATATAAAAAAAACCGAACACAAAATACAAGCATACCGATACCCGTTTGCTGCAAAATGCAAATCGCTCGAATAAAATCAATCGCAAATGACACTGCACAAATCAAGCACCACCGCGAGGGCCAATAAATATTAATCAAACTTTCCTCGGGACGCCGCGCGCTGGGAACGGTCGATTT
>KE525142.1:279461-315336 GCA_000441895.2 Anopheles sinensis | reverse complement strand
AAAAAATAGAAACCCCGAGGTACGGAATGCCATCAATCCAGCAGCCGTCCTCCGGTGAAATGCACATGCTAATCTTCTTACGTTTTCCCGCCACACAGACCCACTTTCCATAAACAGTGATTAGTGTCGATTCATCAGGGTTGCAGGTTTGGGTTGCCTTTTTTAACCGTTACAGGTAGGAAAGGACACTTCGGTTTGAACCGCTAAGAGTTTCGTATTCCTTTTATTTCGTTTTGACGCGTCATTTGCGTAATTGTATCGTACTGCTGGAAGAAAACTCCTTAAAAAATAAAGAAAATTAAAAACTAATCAGCAACAGTAGTTTCAATATATTTTGAATCCGATTTAACAAACTTTTGATTTTCAGCAAATATCATTTTGACCTTAACAATAAAACAAGACAGTTGTACAAATTCTACAGAAAAATCAGAATTCAGAAAAAAACAACATTTCTATTTTTATGTATTTTTAAAACCGATTTATATTTTTGTTTTACAACATTTGCTACACGGCTTTAATCCATGATTCTACCTAGGTTATCGTAATTTCTTGCTTCTTTTTTATATGCTACAACAAGCATAGAAAATAATATTCGATTTTATAATAAATCTGTGCAGCTCGCGTTGGAAAAATGTCTCTACTTAGTTTCTCTGTTACGCGTTAATTGTTAAACGTTGCAAACGCTTTAAAGCGAAGTTTAAATTTAAAATAATTAGTAGAATCAGGATATCAGAGAAAAACCTTTTCAAAAGTACCTAAAGGCACCTGTTTATTGACAGTTTACTTTCTTTATGATCACTATTCAAAACAACACCAGTAGGTTGCCGAATGTTATCCCTGTTTTGCTAACTAACAAGCCCGAAAGCGTTCTTTACTGTGTTTTATAGAAGATAAAGTGTCAAGTTGTCTTCTAAAATTCAACAGTTTTGTATAAACTAATTCAAGGTACAACCTGTCTTATCTAATAATTTATCGATATTAGATCTACTTTCCACTTTGGAAGTAGTCTTGTACATCACTGCCAAACATTTTAAAGAGAAAACACTTTGTTAAAAGCAAGTGTGGCCCGCGTTTTTGGCGCTCGTTTTACGCATCCCTTCCGCACAAAAACAGGTTAATACAATAAATTGCGTTAAGAAGAAGACACCAGGCTCTGAGGTGCAAGATGTCATCACCATGAAGAAACCGAAACGATTTTTTAACATTTTCATCCATCCTCAATTCCACCCGGTCTGGGGACGTTTTTCCACTTGCCGGCGCGGGAAAACCTGCCTGCGCACCAAACCGGCTTGGTGTGCTTTTTCTCCTTTCCAGTTTTGCCACATCGGTTCGAAGCGGAAGGCCACTTTGTGCCGAGTGCAAGTTATTAGAATCAATTTATTATTCAACAACGTGTCCACCCCGGGAGGGTTCGCGAGGTTCAATCCGGTTTCCTTTTTCCGATGCATACTTGTTTTTCCCGTTTTTATTTTTTATTTGTTCCTTTCTTCCCTTTGGCTGAGGTGCGGTAAATTCCGGCGCGTTACCCCGAAAACCTAATGCACAATGGTTCATTACCATATTTTCACATGTTAATGCTTCGACGCGCCAACAGGTCCGCCAGCAGGTCCTGAACGCTCCCTTCTCTCTCCCCGGGGTGGCTGCAGTTTCCCACTGTCTTTCATGTGAGCCTTTTTTTTTCCTATACGTGATTGTTCGTTTTTCCATGCCCTTTTCCAAACTGGCTGGACCTTTTTTCTTCCTCGTTCGTCGTTAACTTCCCTCGTCTCAAGGATAACCTGTCTCAACGGACAAGTTTCGGAGCCGGTGCCCAAATCGCAATGCATAAATTGAAACCTTGCTCCTATTTGTGTGTGTGTATGCCTATGTGCCAAGGCTCAACGATGTTGATTGATGATGATCGGGCGCAAGCGGCGAGCCAACGCCGTGGCTGACTTTGCATAAATTTACTCCGATAGCTGTTGTGATTCGGCCGAGCTGATGTTTCGTGATTGAGCTTGTATTGTTGCGTTCCCGCTTCCCGACAAGTGTCCTGTCGGTTCGACGGAGGGGGAAAACCGTTGATGAAACCGTTGACAATTGCTGTTTAAAACGATAAAATGAAAGAGTTACAAAAACATCCAAGAAACATACCGTAACCGGGAAAAACAGCAAATCATAAACAAAAACGAGTATCAACTAATTGAAGTACGATTTATTCGAGATGATGCAGAAAGTACACATAACTTGGAAGAGATGGCACATTTAAAGCAAACATTAAAGGAGACGATTCTTTTTCGAAATAGTAAGTTTGCTGCTCTGACTATTTTAAGATTAGTTGTGGTTGTGGTTTCATAACAAACGGATTGGGCGATCATATGCTTCTTCTTAGAGATAAAGTCGTTCTTCTATGCGCAAAATAACGTAATATGGTTTGGTTTAAATTAATTTTGGCCAACCAATGCTCTGCAATTGACTTATAAACAAAATAACAAAAATTATAAACGTAGGTAAATACTTAAACACATACACAAAAGCAAAAACTATTAGATGCCCTTAAGGATCTGGCTTGACGATTTCTCCTAAACGGAGACTTCATCAATAGAATCGATACAATTAGTTGGCAGTCTATTTCCTGTTTGGGAAATTGTTAAGATAAATGTCTGTTAGTACCCGGAAGGTTTTATTCTGCTGCTTGCTTAAAGTATGTTACTTAAATTAAATAACAATTTTAGATAATGACTTCTATGGCAAAGATACCCTCGTCCAAGTTTTGTGCTCATGTGATCATTAAAAGAAGTTGGGGGAAAGTATTTAACTATGGGGAACGTCCGATGTAATATTACCAGAAGAGAGATTGAAGAAATTTTAATGTTTGAGATTTAATTACAATACCCATCCAAAGATACGAGATTGTATTAAACGGTTTTTACTTCTCTCCGGTAACATTCAAGTTCCATGGTGTTTAAAACGCAAAGAGCGCATCAGTTTCGCTTTATTTAAATGTTAACACAACATCTCAATTGGGAGCCACATTTAATTTTCGATCAACCACCTCGTTTAGTTTCGCAGTGATTGGTTTTGTTCGCTAAAAATGCATCATATCTAACCGTGGAATAGGCATTGAAACGCACAGTTCTTGTTCGCTTCTGCCCACATGCTGGCTATAAGAGGCACACACACACTCAACAGCGCCCGAACTGCACGTGCCAGCCCGCATTCGCGAAAAGGAAACGCTTCCCGGGTCTAATAAAGTACTTATTTTATGATTCTGGGTGCTCGGTCGTTTCGTGTCCGTGGCTTCCCCGGGTGCCCGGCGCGGGTGAGGACGGGGTGCAGTGGACATCTTGTACGCCATTGCGTCCGTAATGGATAGGCACGCGGTTACAGTCGGTGCGTTGTGCGCGTCTTGTAATTAGCGCCCCAGAATAAGGCGCCCCGGTGTTCTTCGAGGCTTGTTTACAACCAAACTGATCAGCATATTCGTCGCTCGATTGGAAACGATGCGTTCCCATGGGGAGACTGGTTTGATTAGCAGGTATTTTAATTTGAACGGTCGTTAATCGGGAAGGACGCATAAAACCATCTGCAAGAATAAACATAAACGGTACAATTAGGGACGGTACAAATCAAAACAAAATAAATGAGGCAAGCGACAAGACACGAAGAATTTTTTCTCCAAGATTTTTGCTTACCGATGGGAAAAAGTGTTGGCCAGGGCTCGGCTCGACTTCGTGCGCGGAAACAATGATTCAAAACACACCTAGAGTTTTGTGTCCGGCTACATTAAAATGGGAAAAAACAAACGGTCACATAAAAATCATTTGATTCATAATTAAAAAAACACAACACAGGCGAAAAGAAATGTTGGCAAAAAAAACAACACCACACTCCACACATAAGAGGTAAGAAAAAAGCACACTCCTTAGAACGGTTTCCTTCTCACGGAACATCGAATCGAACAATCGTTTTGGGGCCTGAAATCACATGCACCGGCGGAGGACGCCCTCGCCCCAATTTTCAATCCTTTTCCATCGGACGGTGTGTGGGGGAGGGGAGCGATGTATTTTTTGTTTCATACCACACGGTTCGAACGAAGTTCCCACGCTACTCGCCTTCCTTTGAGACGGTCGAAACGTCATCGAACCGCGAACGTCTTCGTTCGTTCGAATGGCGCTGGGAAAAAGAAATCTGTCGTTCGATACTGTTTTTTTTTAATACTCTTCGTGCTTCGTTGGGAGTTTCCTGTGGCCAGGCCCTATTGCTTTTTACCGAAAACAGAAAAAAACAAAACCCTTATTTTAAGGAGCGAGATTGATTCGTAAGAAAGCACGAACGCACTGAAGCGATAAAGAAAGCGAACAAGGTTCGAAAACAAAATATGCTATTGGGTAGTGAAGGGGAACGTTGTTTTTCGTCTAGTTGTTGCCCTAGAGTAAAGATTTTCAAACTATAAAATAGTGGTGTCTACTGTCTGCTTCACACGATACGCTAGCAATTTCGTACTTCTACAATGTTTACCATTGAATGATCGACAAATACCTTATCGTGAGAAACCGTTGCTTCCGCAGACTAATACATAATTTCCAGCTTGCTCATCGTCCACGATTGCACAAAACAATCGGCAGAATTTATAATTGGCGGCCACTTCGACGATCAAGTGATCTGCATCCTGTTTACCGCGTATCGAAATCGCTTAAACGTTAATAACCCAGACTGACCCGAACACCAGACACGGCGTCAAGACGTTCCTCCGACCATGGTCCAAGCAAGCAAGCAGCCACGTGTTACTTTTCCCTTTTTCTTTGCGTTTTTCTTTCTGATAAGACGAGGCACACGTTTTTTTTTCATACCATCTTAGTTTCATTGTCCCACTAGCGAGCGCTTACAATACTTTTTTGTTTGATATCGGGGTTCTACAATGCTGTTGGGCAGATGTATCACGGTCGTCGTCGAACCGACGTTGTTTACCGGGCCGATAAAAGTGCACCTGGATTAATCGAAGTGTTTGGTTTGGAGTTCGTCCCCCAAGCTTTCTCACGGTCGCCTCGTGTCGCCGTTGCTAACCGGCCGGTACGTCTTCCCCTTACGCAATTTTTTCGCATGGGACCAAAACCAACTAACCTACATACGCTAAACATACAAACACATCACCGAATTCATAGCATAGAATTAATTCCGTTGAGGCATGCAGCGCGCGCCGTGTGCGTTCCGTGTTAGCTGAAGATGTTGGCAAAGAATGGCGCTCAGCCCTTGAAATGATAAATACAATTCCTTCATTCGTCAACTGTCTCGAGTTGATAGTGAGACACCTTCCGCTACAGTGTAAAACATGCAATTAACCAATCTCTCATCAACTCTCACAAAAAAAACGCTCGCCTTTCTTCTTGTATAAAATAGCTAAACAAGTAAAATAATTTACTACATTTCTACATTCCATACAATAATGAAAATTTAATCGTGCGTATATCGACGATCAAGTTCTTGGCCTATTGTTTTCCCTACTCTACTGAACAAAACAGCGGAATAAATCAAAATAAAAATTAAAACAATCTAAGTTACATAGAGTTTTTTTTAAGTAGGTATGTTAATTTTCCAATATTCATTACTGAAAAATACGTAAAACGTAGAAGGGTGCAGATGGAAACATTATTCTAGCGCTGTGTTTTCATCTCGTTTTGCTCTTCCTTCTGAGCGCGAATGTTTTCAGTCGATCGGATGATCAATTCCTGGAACTTCAGCATACTGCGTAGCATACAAAAATGTCATGGTGTGGGTTTCGTTGGCGTGGTTTCGTTTACGCGGTTTCTTCTTGCGAATTCCTCCACAAGCAGTCCATCTTATTCTCGCCCCCTGTCAAATTCCTAGAACTGATCCTGGCAGTTTTTGTCAAAGTCACGGGAAGGTCATCTTGCAAGCGCGACGCACGTAGTCCCACACACTTTATTTCTATGCTGCGTAGCATGCAACATCCGGTCGCGTCGACCGTCGGTGTGCGGCACACCGATGTCGCACATACACACCAGACGGGGATGCGTGTAGCACCGGCAGCAACATGTGCGACACGTTTTTCCGCGCGGGAATTTTCCATGCAACGCGCGCGCTGGTGTGTGTTGCAGCAGCAGCTGGTTATAAATACCGCTGCCGGGATGTGGACCGCCAGCATTCGCTCGTTGAATCTCGAAGCCTTCGGACGTGGAAGAGAGTATTTTCCCCCCCAGTGCGGTTTTAGACCACGTTTGCACGTCGTGTTTGCTTGTGCACGTGGTGTTACCTCGTGGTGTGTTTTATGAAGCAGTGAAAATAAACGCAAAGAAAGGAGTGAGGTGTGAGCGATACCGATAAACTCGAACACTCGAGCGACGGAGAAAACAGGCAACCAACTTACCACGGGCAACGTGCCGACGTGCGTGTTTATGCACGGTTCCCATTTCCTGGAAGACACTGATCGTGAAGAACAATCTCATAACGCTACTCCGACCGCGAGAAAACATTCCGCAACGGAAGCAATTTCACTGTGTGGTGTCTTGAACCAGTGCTGTGTGAGTGTGCTGTTTGCTTGCCAGTGTGACCTGGCCACGGAGTTGCATCATTTCCGGTGCCTTGCGGTTTAAGAGAAAGGCTTCAAGCAACGCGCGCAATCATGGCGATCGCATTTTACAGCGCGAGCGTGCCAAATTCGGCTCAGCTTCAAACCAACAGCAGTAGCAGCAGCAGTAGCAGCAGCAGTAGCAGCAGCAGTAGTAGCAGTAGCAGCGGTAGCAGCATCAGCAGCAACTTCAGCTTCAGCAGCAACAGCAGCAGCTCGACGATCAACGGTCCACCGATCCACACTCAACCGGAACCGCAGCCAGGAACTTCAGCGTTTGCGTACGGTGTTCAACCGCCGGCGCCGGCACACGATCCGTTCGGTGTTGAGACCATGTTCTTCTCGCTCGCCAAGATGTTGGCCAAAGGTAAGCATAGGTGCCTCTCTGCGTGCGTGCGTATGCGGGTGTGTGTGTGTGCTTAGTGTTCCCCTTGTGCATTTTGGGAAAACAGTGTTGTGACCACCTCCCTTTGCTCTCGTCTAATTTCCTTTCGCGCAGAGTGGTATTCCCCGGAGCAATCGGATGAAGGTGTCAACTCGGACGGTGACGACGATGACGACGACGACGACGCCAACAACAACGACGGCAACAAAGTCATCCTGAGCAACATCGACTGCCCGGTCTGCAATATGGTGAAGAAAATCCTGATGAAACAGCTGTAGATGTGCCATCCTCCTCGATGTCGATTCGACGCGTGCGGTTGTGGTTCAATCGCGGGACAGCCATTCATCCAAAAAAAGGAAGCGGAAAAGATCGACGAGAGAGAGAGAGATAGAGTGTTAAGGAAGCAACAATTAGATAACGTGATTTTCCAACGAACTCTTCGGTTTCGATGGTGTTCATTTTTTTTCTACATTTTCAAATTTAATTTAACGTATACTAACCACTTCCTTTAATTGAGCATCTAGAGTTACCGTTTGTTACACGCGTCAATTTAGAAATTAATACTTTTGGTTTGGTTTTGGTTTCTAACAGTTGGTTTCACACTAGGAAACACGTCGCAGCTTAATCCCTTATCGCATCGACCGTCCAAAACGGTGGGCTTTGATGATGGTGTTGGTAGAGCGTTGTGCGTAAGTTTTCCCTTTTTTTTTCTTATATAAACAAGGTAGGGTAATTGTTTGCGATCTGCGTAAATGCAAAATGTGATCCAATTTTTTCGGTTAGTAAAAGAGAAAATGCGAGAGGGAGAGAGGAGAAAGATAGATTTTAACGTTGTTGATCGTAATTACCTTTTAAAAAAAACCTGTTGTCGAACCTGCTACCGCCACCGGTGCCGGTTCGATCACGCTCCTCAAAGCACAGGCTGTGATATCTCTTAAGGAGTTCCTCCGTTTTACTTTATGTTCACGACCTTGCGCCCAGCCATCCGCGAGTTTTCATCTTTCTTGGATTTGTATCTTCCCTTAATCCACTTCCCATCCCAGCCTTTACCGGCCTGGGTTTTCTTCTTTTTTTTCTTTTGTTTCCAAATTCGCTGTTGGGGATTTTTTCCTCCAGCGGGTTTCGGTTTAGTTTTTCCCTCCTTGCGCGATGCTGCTGGTCAAACCTGTAAATACGAGCATGAAGTAAACGAGGTACGTTAAGTTTTTGTTTTCGGTAAAGGACCTAGCATAATTTCTTTTAGGTTTTTTTTAACTTATGCCATATTATGTATAGTTTTACCCTCCGCTTCCAGCCTCCTTCCTTTTCTTCCTTCATTAGTTGGTAGTCGACTTCCTCTACCTTACGCCACTTTTGGCGATCAGTTTTCCTTGTTAAATTAAGGTCCACAAACCCAATGGAACTTACTGATCGATTTAGATACTAGTTCTAACGGAAAGGTTTCAGTGCCGCACTTGTGTTCCTCGTTCAATTTCCAAGCGAATATTCTAAACTCCACACAAAAACACATCGTGTAAACCCCGGTTCCACGGTTTACCTTTTGTTCTAAACTGTAAGTAACTAGCAACTAGGGTATGATGCAAACATCATACACAGAGCAGACAAGTACAAATGGAATGGTAAAAGACGCAGCTTTGCACCACCTCGTGGCCTCTCCGGTTGGAAATGTTGTATATGCGGTCTGGTTTTTTGGTGACGTGGTTTTGAGAAGGTGTGATAGGGGAAGCCAAGCGAAATCCCGTTGTGCTGAAGCAAGCGGAAGAGATAGTTCTAAGCTAGCATTATGTAGCTCTAAGTAAATCAGTTTCTTAAACTACATATATTATGATACCAATACCCGCGTGCTGAAAGAGATATCTTTGATGTCGTTTTAGCATTTGGAGGATAATTTTTTTGGTGTAGACAAAGAATAATTACAATTTTTCTAAGAACAAAACATATATATACATACAGATACCGATAAGTTTCAACTATACCAAATGCTTCATTGCTGGCATTAATGAATAAATTCACTTCTATAGTAACCGTAAAAATATGTGCTCTATACACTTCACTACACATTGCTTGAACCTAATCTTAACACACAGCAAGCAAAACGGCGTTTCGTGCCAAACCAACGAAGAACCTTTTTACTCGAACTTTGAAAGAGTCACCAAACACACCTAGTGTAATAGTAATAGTAACTATCTAAACATTAAACATTTACGCAAAAGAGTGAGCACTACAATTCTTAAACAACCAGTGTGTGTACGGTACAATAAAACTTGGTGCGAAACATATATTTATAGCTGTAAAAGGAATAACAACTGCAACAACCTGTGTGAGAGTCTTTGTACGCCTTTAGATAAAACACGAGCAAGCATATTTGGATACCGGCGTATGACCAACATTATAATATAGAAGTACATTCAGTGCTCTAACCGTGAATAGACTTTACAAATAAAGCTGTACAGGACTAAACAAACAGTGTGTACCACTTCTTGCATCTCTGAGATTGCTTTGCGTTGTCGGGAAGTTGTAAATATCACAAGCTGCATGTTGCACCGTAAAACTATTTAATCACTTAAAACAGATCTAAAATATTCCAAGGTCATGCATTGTGCGGCAGTGACCCGATCCTTCATCAGCTTAAGCAAACCATATCCACCCACTATTCCATTGCAAGAAGGCCGAACGCACGGTTCCGATTGGACAAGAAACGACCGAGAAACCGGTTCCGGAGCATTCGATGCCCATCTTCTGCCCGGTTCTTTCGCGCGCTAGGATTTTATTGTCGTTTGCCGTCGTCTTCGATCTAAAGAGCACACCATCGGTAATATGGCGTCGGTACATTCTTCCCGCTGCTCGTGAGGCAGCACGTTTATTGCGAGCGGATAATAAATTTGCCTTGCGAGTGACCATGCCATGCATCTTATTAGCGATATTATATGGTCTGTAAAAATACAAACTGAGCACGAGAGAAAAATTATGTTTGGAAACATAAAACCAGAAACCAGTTAGCAAAAACTCATCAGCTTTAGAGTGCTGCACAGAACGCTCATAAAACTATACTTGCTTATCCTTATTGTAAAAAAGTGTACTTTTTTTAAATATAAGACAGAATGTCTGTTTTAAAAGATCAGCAGAGCAGTTTGAAGACTAGAAAAATTAATCAGATTGACGAAATTATCGCGTTTAAAAACGACGGTGACATTTCACAAAACTTGTCTGTTTGTTACCAAAATGTTTTGTAAGAAAAGCTTTATCTTAGAAAAACATGATTCATTTACGATAATTTTAGGAACAATAATTAATAACTTAAATAACGCATTCATATTTTGATGGTGCTAACATCCTGCAAGCATCCTGATTTAGATCTAGAGGTTAAACGACAAAAAAGAAATGAACTGTGTCTTTGTTTCCGTTTGAAGGTCAGACCCTTCCGGAAGTGACCCCGATTGCTCTCGGCATTTTTCCAAACCGGCGTCCAATTTTCGAGGCGGGATGCCCTTTTGTGAGTCGCATTCCCGGAAAAGGGTCACAAACACTTGCAACGGGCCAGACGGACTTCGGAACCGCGAGTTGGAGCTCATTAACCGGTTAGTCACTTTTAGCCCCGGCGTCACGCAATTTCGGGCGGGTTGGGAGTTTTCTTCGCCTTTCCGTCGCGGTATCGATTTGCCGTGTGGGTGTTTGTGGACGCGATATGGCCGGATCGTAATCCATTTCGAAAACCCATTAAACGAGACTTATAATCTAATTTTCCACCCAAATCCAATCGAGGTATCCCCGGTAGGGATTAGGGACGAAAATTGTAATGCATCCACACACTCCTTGAAGCCGCGCGGGTTTCCTGTCAGGTGTGTGTGTGTGTGTTTTGGCTCTTCCCTGGGTGTCCGGGCGTGCGAAAGCGATTATAATCAGGCAATCATACACAGGGAGCGCGACGAAGGGAGTGCTACAACGCTGATAATAAGGATTAGAACCTCCATGATTCTTCCATTCCGGTGCCCTGATTAAAGATGCTGCCCGAGATCGCCGGCGGTCTGCATTCGATGCTCGATTTACGGCCGATTGACGAGCTGGAGAGCCTCGGCCGTTATTAGACACACGCTGATGATAATCGATTCCGCACACCCGCCACCACACGCCCCGGGGATGAAGTAAGTCCGCGTGCTTCGGAATGTCCCTTCGGTGCACACTCGTCGACGTCGTTACCGGCCGTCAGACTTGGCTCGCCCTGTGAAACGCCCCGGTGCGGATTAGTACAGCCAAGCGCATCTACAATGTTGCAGTTGCGTGCAGACATCCACCTCGGAACCGGGGATCGGTTGGTCAGATCGCAGGAGCATCCCCATCTTCTAATCCTGTAATGTTTAATTGAGTTACAATGGAAAATTGAATTTTACATAATAATACCGTCACGCACAGCGTGCGACGGACACAGCAGCTTACCGGGGGGTTTTACGTACATCTACGGAGAGGCGGCACGTTCGGTTTACGTCACCGGACATCCCATTTCCGGTGGTTGACGAACATCGCCGCTGGATTGATAGTGCATCCGGACTAACGGATTCTTGATGCGTTTAGAAGTCAGCAACGTTCCTATTACAGAAGCAGTAAACAAGTGCCTGTTGATGTTGCTCTACCTGAAATCGTTGATGAGTTGGTGGTGAAAGTTCGTTATACAAAGTTACATCTTCGGGAGAATCGAATTATATGGAACGTTCCAGTTCTTCGACAGAATTAGGATAATAAGTATAAAGTAAATTATGCGGAAACAGCATACAATAAATTATGCCCTAGGATCATGAAATGTTTTTCCTACGATAGTTTAAGTTCAACACGTGTTAAAATAAAAAATATGCAATCAAGCAAACATGCATCACGTACCTGAAGTGCTTAAGGAATATTGAACAAAATTAGATGCTTTCTGATCGTGGAGACTAACACAAAAACGTCCGTATCAGAGAATAATATGTATCGACTTATATGGAGAAAAAGGCACTGCTATAAATGTTAAGCAAAACAAAGAGTTTCCTAACTCATGCTGCATAGCATTTTTCCGACTAAATTAACTCAAACTTGTATACATACTGCATCCACAACACACAAATGATTAAATTAAGTAGACAAATGGATTGTAATGAATCTAATTGATTATTTTGAGTTGCAAGCACATTTAACTGATACATAAGCTAATCTGTTTTGAACAAACCACATCTCGATAAAAACCTCTACTTAAATAATTATTAACGGGGTGCGCACTCTGCCTCACAATTTTAAATTTCACGTAGAGAAGAGTGTTCATAAACATCAACATTGTGTTTTAGTAATTCAGGAGAATTTTAAAATCTCGTTTTATTGTATTTTGCTATGGCGTATCTCTCACCTTATCTAAGTCTCTTTGGAACCATCCATTGCGCTAATGATTTTTCTCATGTACGAATGTTTTTATTTATCTTATAACTACCTTTGAATGAAGTAGAAAGTTCTTTCCCAGCAGTAGGTTTAGTTTATGTTATAAGCCTTCTAGAAACACTCCATCCAAATCTCGATTTTATAGTTCGTTTGAATGTCAATTCTAAGTATATAGATGATATTCTTAGAAGATTCTAAGCCTTCCAAAACATAGACATAAAGTTGAACGACGATAAGCCAACTGACATTACTTAATAAGGAACACTTCAGTACAGCATGTGCCTTCCCTTTCCTATGCGATTGGTGCATAAATGTCTCTCCGAGTCCCTGAAGCACCTTGCGGATCCGGTGTGATAGATGGGCAGTCACCGGAACTGTCGAAGCCCATCATCCATTGACGACTGCAAAAAGTCATTTCCGCACTGTCCGTGCAAACCGGACAAGCCCCTTTCGACGGCAGCCAGAGTTCCATATCGTCGGACCATCACAGACCAGTGTGTGGCTCTTATGTTCTCATTTGCATAGAATTCAATTATTATCGTTTCGTTCCTGTAATCCCTATTACCTTCCGGAACTGCGTCGTAGGGATGGAGTGGCACATCGCACCGCAAGAAAAGACGCTCAATACTGTGTGTAGTTTGTGTGTGTGTGTGTACATTTTCTTCTGCAAAAGAAACTCCCGAGGAAGGAGGGTCTTGCGATCCAAATTAACCAGGACCGTCGTGATGGGTTCGCCGGGGGGCGAAGGGTGAAGTTTTGGTTGGTTAAAAAGCTGTAGATAATTATGCTTTGATGACAGGGCAAAGATCTTGACCGTTCGCTTGCCTTTTTTGGCAAGGGGAGGAGTATGAACTGAGCGTCTTTTTCGGTCGGTTTTAAGGAGATGGATTTAATTAAAATAGCACATTCATTGGAACAAACGAGTTGTCCTTTTGTAAGGTTGCTGTCCAGGCGTAGGATGGTGGACTCCGATGCCTACAGGGTGGTTTCGCCAAAGGGCGTCAGAAGTATCGGAACCCGAACCGTGTCGGAAACTAAAGTTTACGAACTTTCGAACTTAAAACTTTAAAATAAACAACATCCGCTGCGGTCATGGGTAATAATTTTATTAAGTTGTCCGTACTCTTCATTCACTCCAGCTCCCCCCCGGCCGCCCATCATCACCATCCCGTGTCCGTGACCACTCCGGGAATGGGACGAAAAAGGGCGCTCTTATATGCTGGTGCGCCAAATGCGCCGAACGGCTATTTTGGCTACCGGAACCGGATCGAATCAACACCGGGTTGTTGGCCCTCGGGGGGGTTCTACACACGACTGCAGTCGGTCAGTTTTTAACGACCCACATCCCACATATCTCCCATCCACCACCACCTCCCACCATTCCGGTGGCGGAGGGTTAAATGGGAAATTGATTAAATGGTGGGATTTTGGCTGTTTGTGGTTTAATTATGGCCAGACAGATGTAAGAGACCTATAAGAGGGTGGAGGGAGGGATTTTGCATATTGGCCTTTGAAGATTTGTGTGCAGGGATACGCAAACACCAACATCTTGGAAGGTTTCCCGACGAGAAGAACAATCATTTGTGGCTTGCGTGAGATTGGAGTCGGAGGAGTTCTACTAACTCACTTTGTTCGTCGTTAGTTTTCTGTCTAAACTATTGCTTCCCTTTGCGAACGGGAGCAAGGGTGTGAGGAGGGAAGCGCATTGGGATATCTTTGTAATGTCTGTCTAAACCTAATATTATCCTTCGTTAGAGCATCCTTCTCGAAAGGTGCGGCTGCTTCTTTACGGCTTACAACATTGCTCGGGACTGCGCCCGTGTTTGAATGCGGTTAGACAAATCGTTCCCGAGTCAGGGACGGGAGAGGATAAAATCAAATTTATCTGAACCATCTATCCATTCGTTAGCGAGCGCCGCTTCCAGGCGCTAAGTGCTTCCCAGGAAATTCGAAGGTAGGACGCCCTCATTCCACGGCTTGACGGCGGAAACGCGTTTGAAACATACTCTTTTACCCGCCCGGGAGTGTCTCTCGAGAGATAGATTCACTGCACCATTGAATGGCCGCGGATCCGGTGCTCGTAATTCATTTTCACTCGAACAACGCGCAAGCAAACGTCACCAAGTTCGCTAGTTGTTGCTTCTGGCTGCTTCATTGTGGAAGTCATTCGCTTTTTCTATCGTTCATCTTCTCCCCAGCCTTTTGCAGAGCAAGTGAAAGAGGCTCGTTTCTTTTAATTCCTTGCATCGTCTTCCACGAAGACACGGCGAACAGCCTCGCCAGGGACGGGCACTCCCGGATGTCGCTTTGCGCCGTTAATCGTGTTCGATAGGACACGAAAAATCAAAGCTCGCCGGGAAGGAGACGACACATCCTCCATAAATTATAACGCCACCATTAACGATTTTGCCATTCTGCACAGTGGGCATCTACCAGTCTCACTTTACCATCTGGTCTGATAGGGTAGCATATTTTACTTTTCTTGTGTTTAGTATGTATTCTATCATACCACGAAGAGTTTTCACTCAGATGAGCGATGATTAAAAAGTTATTTAAGTTTATTGCTAAACATTCATTGCAAAAATGCTAAACCTACTGGGCGCCTCCATCTAGACAAGGGTTTGAGCACATTTACAAGAAATAGCAAAAATCGATCTTGTTTGTCTATTGAAACACTACGAGAAGAGTCATATAAAGTCTACGGTATAGACAAACGTTAACACGCTCGCTAAGTTTGTGAAGGAAAATACTACTTCTATGCGTACTATAGCTTTCTATTCCCTTCCCATCATCATTATCGAATTTATGAAATGGCTGTTTGCAAACGTACAAGATTATTATCCTGAAGAAGTATGAATACAATAAAAATAGCATCTGATATGAGATCATTTTCTTGTAATAATTTTCCCCGTTTTGAATGTGTAAGTATTGTTTTGTAACAGAATATTACCCCAACGAAAACATACAACGTGAACTTAATGAATGTTGTTGCTCAAGTTGAGTTGTATTGTAAAAAAATAATCAAAAATGGGTTGAACCACTTTATGGGTTTCAAAAACAAATGCTTGAAAATAAACAAATTACAAAATTAAAAGCAAGAACAAAACCTTTTGAACACAAAAACAGCGCTTAAAATCACTTTTCACTTAATCACATTAAGTCACTAGGCATTTCCTCGATTGTGCCCACTGTGCGGTATCCTCGAAGCATCCGGTCGCCTCCACACCAGCAAATCGATGTAAAGATGATAAATTTCTCCCAACCATTCAGTTTTTCTATTGAAGTCAGACTGCGACTTCGATTGGATGCTTGAGTGGATCGGAGTTTTCCCCCCACGGTCGCGAAAGGCGCCACAGAGATTTGTCGTCCTCGCTATCTGCTGGCCATCTTGATGTTAAGCTCTTTCAGGACGCAACACGAATGCAATTCGCTTTGATGTCCTTAAAATAAATACAAATTTTCGCACACTATTTTTGTCACTCGAGGAGGGGAAGAAACCACCTGAGGTAGGTGGACATGTCCTGTTTCAGGGTTCGTCCGTGATTCACGGTGAGTTTCCGCTAGCATTTTTGTTTTCTACCAAGCGAAGCATCGATCGGACGACAAATGATAAACATTAAAGTCATTATGATGGAAAGAGAAATGAAACACTTGCCATTATAGCGATCGAACGGCAGCTAAAACACGAACCGATAGCGCACTTACTGGCGAGATGACAGATAAGCAGAACATACGACTCGCTAAGCCGAACCATAAGTCAACAACTTGTCGTGGCCGTTTCCGGTCAACCAGGGGGGAAGAAAAGAAAAACCCCTCGCCAGGGATTTGTTTTTCATAGCATTAATTTCGATTAATTTGGCCCATTGATACGCGACGCGTTTTTTAAAGTTGAAGAAGACCTTTCCGCCCTCAAAGAAAACAAAAAAAATGCAAGAAAAAGCAAACGCAAAATAAATGGCGTTGACAAATACACCTCTTCCTTCCCTGCCACAACCCAAATCAAAAGATGTTCAAAAGTTGGTAAGCGTCGCACAGCACGTAAGAAGTGGATTCAGATAATGGACTTTAATAAGAATTCACGACGAATTGTCAGCCTCCCTTGAGTAGAAAAGATAAAAAAAACAACCTCAACTCGACGGAGGACGTGCCGAACGGGAGAAAGGAAAATCTTGGAAAAGGCAAAAGGGCGAAGGCCCGCTTTCTGGAGTAATTGACAGTTGAAAATCATAATGATAGCGCCATTTACGCAGAATGGAAAATAGATCCCCCTTCGCCCCGTTCGGGCACGATCTTTAATGCTAACCTTCTTTTTTTGCTACTGTTACTTTTACAACCGCGCCAAAGTTGTGTAATGAAGCGAAATTACTGAGATATTCTTCCGCTCTGCCGGTAAAGTAGAGGGAAGGTAGCGCAGAAGAAGAAGGCGAAAAGTTACTCAAATCACGCCGCGGGACGGGCCAAAGATGAGCGAGCACGCACTTTGGTGGTCATTATCGTAAATTTGATCAACATTTCAATAAATTAATTAGCATTCACTTCTTCACGGGAAAGTGGGCGGTTACGGTCGCTTCTGGGGTGGGGTAAATAATAGACGACGGTTGACGATGGTGTCAGGTAAGGGTCTCTCCAGTGACCATTCAAATGACTCACTCCCGGACACACACACACACACCCACGCAGGGACACCTTTGCCCACCGGAAAGATGCCAAAAGGGCGGTTTTTAATTAAATTAGTCTTTCAAGAAGTTTTCGGCAACATCGACGGGAAGACGACGTTTGACCACAGCAGCTACGAAGGCAACAGCGTCTCGGGGCACAACACTAGCACCGGGGTGTTGTTCCTTTGTGAGTTGGCGCGCCCGGGAAACGCTTCTACAGCGCGTTATGTAGCGAGATAGTTTGTCTGTGGTAACCGCCCAAGCCCCGCAGCGTTTCGTTTTTAGCTAAACTTCTCCTCGGTTTGGGTTGGTTTTGGTTTTGGCCCAAGGATACTGTGAGGTTGCTTTAAAAGGTTGCTCACTATACACCCATATCCACCGTGGTGGATGGTCGATTTCCAATAATCTTTATTGAACCGTGGTCACCGCAAGCGCAAAGCAATGGAATCTTCCCGGGCATTCCGGGGGTTCATGTTCCATTGTTCCGACCAACCACCAGGAGAGGGAGGTTTTCCTTCTGTCGGGCTGCGGGACTTTTCCTTTCTTATCGCTCACCCAACGTATCTGCTAAGGAGAACCAAAACCTTCGCTCCGTCCGCCGGGCGGAAGTCGTGAAATGCAGTTTCCTGTACGATCCCGGGCCTGCACGAAGGATGAACCAGAGGAAAGGACACATCTTTATGTCCCTATATTCTCGGAAGCTTTACGAGCGCTGGAATAAAATTATATTGCATAAATATTTTCCTACTTTGCGAGCGAATTTTGCATACCGATTCGGAAGCTCACGAACGCTGCACACACGACCGCTTGCATCCTCATCGAACAACGTTGGCATTCCACATCACGGCATTCGGGGCCTTCTCGAAGCTCCAAGGTTTGGGGCGAGTTATGAAATCGCAGCAGGAGCAGGATGACACGTAGCCCTTCTTCTTCTTGGGGTAGTAAAACGCTGCAATCTGCAATCTGCAGCCTTTTTCGGCGGATGAGAATGGGATGTCAACGCTTTCGCGAGCGAACTTTTCGTCTATTTTGTCTCGCAACACGGACTGGCCGTACACCTCCGGCAGACTTTATGAGCACCAACCAACCCCGGGGGCAATCTATGGAAGTGGAAGAAATCATACGAGACGTTGTAACGACGCTTGGTGATATGTCTTAAGGATTTTTGTTTCGTTATTTGCCATCGCAAACTTAAAACTGGTGAAGCATTATGAAAATAATCTCCATAAATAATAAGTTGAAGTAATCAACTACCACGACAAAGCAATATTGTCCAGCAGTCTATGGTTTGCGAGAACTATTTAATTAAAAATTTAAAATGAAACATTGTGCCTGTCTAAAAGTAGGTTTTCTTATTTCAATATAAAGATGTTTGGTTCAGCGTTCAGGGAAATCATACATTACAATAGTGATTTTGAAAAGCGACAAATTAATATTTTGAAAATGCTGTTAATTTTCAGCAACTAAACGGTGAAATACGAGATTAGTTTAATTTTGTGTTTACTGTTACAATGAAAGTGATATTAAAAGGGGGTAATTGTTTTCTGTTTTGCATTTTTTGGGTAAAAATTTTAATTGCTCTGTCTATAATGCTACTTTGGAAAATAAAGTATGTAAACAATCCTAGGAATATTCAAACAATATTTAGGCAAAAGGATAAAATAAATTGATCAACCATCAATTTATCAAAAACCATCAAAGAAAAAAAAAGAATGATATTGGTAAAAATAAGATCTTAAATGTTTTCAAAGATTGTAAAATAACAAAGTTTTTTGGTTTTATTTTTAATCTTATAGCAAGATTGTGTACCTTCGGGGGTTAGACGTTTAGATAATATGAACTCAAATATAAAAGAGCAAGCAACCTTCTCACAAACCGCCAGTACGTGCTGCATTTCCGGGGAGAAAAGTAAGCAATCCACTGCACAGACAAGTAAGATCTTCAGACGAACGCTGCGCGGGAATCACCCGTTTGCCCAGCTTGGAAAACTTGGATGAGCTCGGCGTGACCTGGTTCGGCAAGCAGTTCATCATCTTCATCATCATCAGCGGCAGTAATCGAATCATCGCTTGCATCGCTGTAGCAACACGGCGGCACCAGGAAGTTATCGGTGCAGTTGAGCCAGGTGTGAAATCCCCGTCGGGATCTCGGCTGCAACATTGTCACGTTCTGCATTGGTGGAGAAATTTCATTACGAAAGTCCGGACGTAGTTGGCCCTGCCCGACCTCAATCAATTCGCCAGAGGTTACATTCGGCACGATTTTGCCCGCGTCGAATGTGTCCGAATCGTTGTTCGTTGTTTTCGCACTCAAGCCCGGTGCATTCGGGATGAATTTGAACCCCGGATAGGGGATCCCTGTCCGGTGGCAGAAAATTGAGCAATAAATTTTGCACTTGATTAAAGTTTCGCAACCCAACATGGCCAAGTATGGAACTCAACCCCGGACGGAAAAAGAAACCCCGATTTTCTTGAACGGAGACTCGGTGGTTCGACGGGATTGATTCCTATTGTTACCTTCTAAACGGCTGCTGTCCCACAACCGAACTCATCCCATGATGGACGACCACTTGATGGCCGTTGTTCGCCGGGTGGCCGTTTAAAACGAGCTGCCAAAGGTGGAGAGTGTAGTGTCCGGCACCAGCCAGGACAAAACGCCACAATCCCCACAAACAAGCAATCCTCCACGGGGCTACAAATGGGCAAACATCAATTTGCGCCGCACACGCCGGCGATCTCGTAATGGCCGTCCCATAAATCAACGACTCGCGCCCGAAGGAACCCAAAGCTACCGGGAATGGGATGCAACGGAAATAAAAAGGATGACCGCTTCCGTTCCAGCTCCAGTAAAGCAACAGGAGAATATAAAAAAAACCGAAACCAAATAAAAAGAAACGAATCAAGCTAGGAAATCGGAAGGATAAAGGACTCTCTAAATCCCTCCGATCGGTGCATCGACCGGCACGATTGTGTGTATCCGTACCGGTTCCGGTTGCCGGAATCGCCACTCACCGCGGCAAACTGATTTACGATAATGTGGCCAAGAATCGAAACCACACTCTGCCCTAAAAGCCGAAGTCCAGGGCGAATCAATAATATTAAATTACCAAAGGAAGCCGAAAAAGGATGCACCGGCACAAATCTGGCCCGGTTTCGCGGGTCAAGGGTTACACCCCGGGTCACACTGACAATGCCAATGCCGGGCAAGGAAGCTAATCAACCATTAAAACCCCGGAGCCCCGCAGGATCGCGATTTAATTATCCCATTAACGGGCACCTCCGGTGAGCAACTCGCAATTTCGGATCCTTTCGTTGCCAATCCATGGATTTTTTTTCGTTTACCTTTTTTCTAAATAAAAGTGTAAGGGAAGCTGGGAAAATATACACCGTACGTTTTGCGTCACGATTTATAAATGCGAATAAACATTTATAATAAAATGACAAAAGGAGATGAATCAAGAAAATAAGGTAAAGGCTTCACAACAAGTCATTATTCTGTTTTACAAATCTTTACATTTGTGGATTACGAATGTGACATGTTTTCAATTTTAAAACGATCATATCAAGGCAGACCTAAATCTTTCACATCGACGAATTATTTACGAACCGAACCGTACGTTTTACGATATGATTTGTAAATGTGAATAAACATTTAGAATAACATGACAAAAAGGGATGAAACGAGAAAACAAAGTAAAGGCTTCACAATAAGCACATTATTCGATTTTTTAAATCTTTAGATTTGTGGATTACGAATGTGTCATATTTTCAATTTTAAAACGATTATATTAAGGCAAACTTAAATCTTGCACATCGATGAATTAGTTATGTTCCCAAAAGAAATTGTACCAACAAAACAAAACACACCACCAAGAATGTATGTTGTATTCATAACTCAATTATTTATTAATTCTGGTACCCATGCTAATTGAAAAACGTATGATTTTGGAAATAAAATTTGCTTGTTTAATAAGAGCAACAATGTTTTCAACACATGGATCATCAAAGCCTTCTAAAACCTACTAGCCTTTGCCTTTGCAAAGCATTCTTCCAAACTGTTCGGAACTCTTGTTTTATCATATCAGTTTATTATATAAGAAAAAGTTATCCTTACATTATGTTTTTTCTGGAAATTTCTCCCAGGATGTGCATATTGCCTCACTCTCCCCTTTCCAGCATATCTCAGCTGCATTCAAGACACCACTGCTCAACATGTGCCCGAAGGATGGCTAACAAGCTCCTAAGTAATGTGATTTATTTCCCCCGAAAAAACAAACTAGAAATGCGGTGTTTTATTTTTTCGAAAAAATTGCAAGAGCGGGAAAAAAACAGAAATGTAGAAAAAAAATGCCTATAAAGATGTACATTCACCGAGTGCGAGGATAGAAATCGAAAAAAAGGAATCTCAAATTATCTACCCTTTTTCCAAGCCCCTCTTCATTTTCCCCTGGTTGGCTTTTGGAAACAAAAAAAACAGCATTTTGGGTTTTTCCATTTTTTGTTTCATTTTCAAAAACCAAAACAAAATCAAGCGGAGCAAACACAAGGAAAAAAAATTCGTGCTCATGGGTGAAATGTGAGCGAAATGCCAAAAACTGTTGTTTCCCCCTTTTCGAGAGGGGGAAATTCAATCATGTTTGCGTAGCTTCTTCGCCGCAGCCTGATTAGCCTCGGGAGGATCGGCAAAAAAAGGGTCGGAACACCCGGTCCGAAACCGATGACATCAATATCCTCTCATAATCCCTCATTAACGGGTGATCAATGTTAACGGAGGTCCTTTATATTTCGACGATTCGGTTACGCTTCCGCTGCTGATGGCGTTCGCGGTGTGCGGAGGACACAAGGGGCATGGGATGTTTGCGGTGATCCTGACCTTAGCTCGCCTGGGTCGTCGCCTGCAAAAGGTCACTGAAAATAAAATATTAGGAACACAACAAAACGGCAACAGAACGGACAGAGAACTGCCTGATTCCGGTACAGGAAAGGGGTGTGGTGGGGTGAAATGGAAAATTCTGCCCAAAACAGCGTAGAGTGTTTTCTACCAACAACAAAAAAATAAATAAACAGGGAAAAACAAAATCTGGATAGCGTGCGCTTTACCAAATTAGATTTATTATAACACCGTAAAGAATCATGCACCGTAAATGCGTGTTCCAGAGTGCTGCGCTTCATTGACTGCAGACCAGAAGGACACGGAACGCGACGGGAGATGTATCCTCTAGCCCAGCATGTCCACCGGTTCCGTCACAACCCCTTCGATTGTCGTCAGTAATCGTCAACAACGCTCTTGGGCTGATTTTGATATTTCTATTACATCGCTGCTGGACACTCAATACCGTTTCAATAGGACCGGAAACAGTAAAGGTCACTTAAAGGCTCAGCAAATGGGGAACCAACTGTGATTCAGAGGGCGAACTTTGAGTATAATATTTCACAGGGTATGATTTCAACAAAAATTAATTCATATGAGCGGAAATATTACTGGAAAATATTTTTTCTATAATATAAGGACTTATTCATCATTCTATAAACGGACTATCGACATAACTATCATTTGCATTGAACAAAAAGTTCCGTTAAAAACACTTCACGTCACTAACGTCAGTTGTCAGCTTCAGCTCAGAAAAGATAACCCATTAAATAGCTAAAACGCCAAAAGGGGAACTTCACCGATCAGCAGACTGGCTACCGGGATCGGTGGATCGATGACCCCTGAGGTCAGCCGTGGAAGGCAAACATAGAGCATGTTCGGGTAAAATCGGGCTGTTGCGAAAATGATAGTACGAATAAACACTATCATTTTGGTTCGCTCCTGCAAGTGTTCCCAATGCTTTCCTTTTAATTCCCTTTCTTCACGCTCGTTAGGACAAATCCTAAGCAGTACCGAGAAATCTCCGATCATAGGAAAGATCGCTTCACCATTATTTATTCTTCAAGTACATTTTCTAACTTTTTTCTAATCAAATAGAAGTAATACCTAAATCAGGTACAATTTCCTAACGTACTCGAATTACGTGCAAGTGTAACCCACATAAAGTATTAATATAACGCGCTACTCCGCATTTTAATCAATCAATCAAATTAAAACATTTGAACATTTGAAATTCTCCGATGGAATACACATTTTAGATGTAAAACAGTATAAACTATTTTGTTTTCCATCTACTTATTCCAATTTACAAAAAACTATCATATACTTTTTTATTTTTAACATTAGATGAAGCTGAATTCAAATGTTATCAAACACCATGTACATGTTTATAATCGTTTTAATCTATATTATGTAATAAAATTTTATATTTTGTCAAATAGAGAGGATAAACGATTGGCAAAGAACCGTTCAAGAAAATTAAATGTAAAAAAAGGCAAAATCCCCCTCCACTTGACCCATTGCATAATGGTCATTTTTTATCAAGATGGACATCCGGTGGGTTGCCGAAGAAAAATGTAAACCATCCACCAAAAGGTGGACGATATGGCGTGCGTGCAACCAACCGTAGCTTCTTGCCAATAATTTTGTCCAGGAAAACTCCAACACAGGAAATACTAAATAAGGGGGTATGCGGGGTCAAGAAAGTACCGAAGCGGTACGCATAAAACGTCCAAAAACAGCACCGTAACAGTCGAATGGCACCCCAATGGCCAGGAACGGGCACAAAAGGCGCCGCTAAACGGGTGGGCACCGCCCTGACTGTCCAACCAACCCTTTGCCGGCAAAGTGTCTGGCCGAGTTTCCTGCAATTTATTACCCCGGCAAGTACATCGTTTCGGGTGCTTTCCATCCGCTAGGCGGCAGAGGCTGTTGCACATTTCAATTACTTATGCCGGCTCAGCCAGAAAGAAATGCTGGCCGCTCAAGATGACCAAAACGCTTTCCCTCGCAGGAGAAGGGAATAAAAAAGAAACCAAACGTTGTAATCAGAGAACCTCGCTGACAACAGGCCGGAGATTGGCAAGTGTTTACCCCCTTTTTTAAAATGATTCATATTTTGCTCTACTCCTCCCGCAAGCACAAACCTCTCACACGGACCCTCGAAAGCAAAAGGAGAAAGTGAACTTCATGGGCGATGTAAATCTAATGTTCGATAAAAATAAAAACTACAACGAATGGTCACGACAGCAAAAACCCGTCCTTTTTTCAGTATACACACAGGCCAAACAACATAAATGAACCTGTTTAATGCAATATGACAATTGGAAATAATCTTGAAATAAAATAATGTACTGTCATAACAACGCCATTTTTCACCGTTTGTCTAAATTTGAAACCCCAAACCATTTTGGAGAAATTATCTAAAAAATTGAATCTAATTTAAATTAAACTGTAAAACTAACCCCGAACGGTAAGCTTTTAATATCCAGTCGGCCAATAACACGCCAATTCTCTACTTAATTATTATAACCCAAGCAATCAGTTGCATATATTACGCGTACTACTGTGTCCCATAGTGTTAACAATATGATGCTCGCTGCACGACGAGAGTGTGATAGTAATCAGTCCTTATCAAATGCCCAATACAATAAAGCTTGGTTAATAACCTCACGCAGCAGGAGATGAAGCTCAGTGAGGAACAAAAGGCGTCGATAGCAAAAAAGGCAAGCACTTATCACAGCTGGCAGATAGAATACTCCAACTACGCCGTTAGTTCGCAGCATCCCGATCGTTGGTGTATTAGTGTATGGCAGATGAACACTACTATCTCTAGTTTAAGATCTTCAGATCAGTCGCTGACGGACCGTCCGGTAGGCAACAAAACTGCCCTCAACTAGCTGTGATGATGTAAAATAAATCATTTACATTTATTCGTAACCGAATCTAGTGAAAGCAAACCAGTGTTTGAAGTTTTAACCTATTAGGAAGAGTGCCTGCGAGTGAAAAAATTATTGTGTTAATTAGTGCGTGATGTGAAATCGTGATTTGATTTTGTTTTACGCGTCCTCGAGTGCTCGTTCAGTTCCAATGGTGTGTTACAAACTATTATGTAGTGTGTTTGTGAGAAAAGTACAGCTTGGTCCGTAAAAGCTTTGTGAAGGTGAAAGAAAAAAGGATACAACTCGACGGAGATTTTTCAGAATAATGTGTGAAAGAAGTACAACAAGCGCAGGTATTTGACTATTTAGCTAGCTCTCTGTGAGCAATTCTTTTTATGTATCAATAACATAAGCAATTTGGTTTGAAATAACAGTTCTTGCTCTTTAGACCGTTAGAACTCAATGCTGATGAGAACTTTAACCAAGTAACATGACATCTACCTTTCTGGTCAGTCAGATTTGCTCCAGTTTTATTTAACTAATTTTTTGTTTCTTTGGCTCTGGTCTGATCTAATCATCAGAAAGACATATTTGTTTAAACACAATGTATTTTTAACAGGGCACCAGAACAATTTTTTTCTGAAATTTGCATTTAAACTAGCAATGTTACCATTATAAAACGGTTGCAAGTAATATTGCATAATAATTGTATGGCACTGTTTTTTTCCAAAGGCACCCACACTGTTCGGTGGAGCCGTAAGTTTTTTCTCTGTTCTTTTTGAGGACAGACGGTAAGAAGTGTGCGGGAACAAATGCCGTCCAGCATCCGGCCATAATTTATGACAATCATAAACAGATTACCGTGTGAATTGATTTTCTTTATTGGTCCAGGCCTGCCCTATCATCGGGTTTGGCGTTCCGTCGTTCGGCACGCTTCCGGTCAGCTTTTTTTCGTATTTGTGTCCGTGTGTGTGTGTTTGCAATGTAGGAAAAAAAATGACGAAGGAAAATCTGGATCCGATTTTTCTTTTTCCCCGTTTCACCCTGCCCACCTTCCATTTATCCTTTCTGTTTGTGCAACTCTATCCTTTCGGGGAGAAGATAGCGCTTCACTTTACATCGGGGTACACACCACGACGGTCCACTGACCTTTCTCGGACGGAAATTGATCAAAGATCTGGTAGGAAAGAAGTAAAGATGTAACAAACTACCCTCGGGCGAGGGAAAAACGGGAGGAAAAACATATCCTTCGCAACCGTCCACAATATTTCCCAATCTCCAGACGGCGTTCGGGAGACGGGCGGGAAGGAAGAAAAACAATCACTGGGGTGTGGGATGGGGACAGAAGGACCGACCGGACACACACACGCAGCTTGCGCCCGGGGAAAACGCAATCCGTGCGCCGCCAGTCAGTCAGCCCAGGGAAGTAATTCTATTTTCTTTATTTATCTTCAATTTGTCCGGCCCGAAACGTTCATCGTTAGCAGCAGAGACCGGACCGAAAGTGAAAGTAAATGAAGTGTGCGTGCGTACGTGCGTATGTCGGTGCGCCGGTGATTGATTTCGGTGGGATCGGGTTGCCATTCGATGATAGTAATTGGTTGCAAAATGTTGTTTGCCCTCCCTTCCGGTACGCAAACCCGTACACTGTTCTTAAACGTTCTAAATCGGGACACTTCTGCATTGAATTTAGTTTTTTTCTTGCCTCTCTTATAGCGCATGCCGAACTCGGTGGCGTCCCTTTGTGCTCGCTGGTAGATTGCCAAAATCCCTTCTCCTTCGTCGTACGGCCAATTAACTATGAAATGTTTAATACTTTCTGTTTTCCCTTGACCACCACACGCTCGGACAGATGAAACCGATTTCGAAACAATCAAACCGATTGATCCTATTTCAGTCGACGTATCAATGAAAGCTCTAATTGATATTACTTTTGGCTTGTTTTTTGTTTTTTTACTAAATAAATCGACGCCTTTATATCTTAATGGATGCGAGATGATGCATTTGGGATGATCCCTGCAGTTTAAGATCCTCTAGAAATAGTCTTGGATGTATCAAGTCACCAAACGTAAAATGCTGGAGAGAATTCATAGTCTCAATCATTATAATTTTGTATGCATAGCATTATATCCCCGGCTATTTTTTCCAGAAACAGCGGGGGAGTTTTACACCGGAATCAATTGGACAGTTATTTTTCTATCAATTTCTGCACTCAGATTAGTTCAAATTGACCATTCCTTATGGGGTTTCTTTTGCTGAATACACAAATGCATTGAAAAACGTTTTCTGCACTAAACAAGATCGAACAAATTTTTACCAATTCAAATCAAGCAAGATGCAATTAGTGCATGTGAACACAAAATGAATAACAAAAGTCCGCCCTTTGATTACGATAAAGCCGGTTACGAACAAAAGAGTAACAATAGCAACGGCCAACCAGCATAATGATAATCTTATATTTCAATCATCAAATTTCGTAAGTAAAGCTATGTAAAACGTTAAACAAATTGTGTTTATGTGAACATAGCAAAACATTTCTGCTATGCTTTAACGTAGTACTGACAAAAGATTTATACCCGAGAAGGGAAAGTAAACGTTGGTCTGCTAGCTAAACAAGTAATTAAACGATCCTTTAGAATATTTCGTTTTACGATTTTTCTACGCGGAATACGATTTTAAAATCTCGTTAAAAATATTCTAACCAGAGTTTTACTCATTCCATAGTGTTTATTAATCCTACAATACTTCTTTATCCCAACAAGTACTTAAAGTAGGAGATGTTTTAGAAGCACGATTAGTGTTTCGTACCTCGCAAAGAAACTTCATAACCTCTTTGAAATAGTCCTGGTTTGGCTTTTCAAGCATGGTAGCGACATTGTGAAAGGTAAATGGTAAAAATTTAAAACGTTATTTTTAAGTTCCACGTAAAATCCCCGAGGGATAATTATAAATTATCAATAACAAAGCAATTGGTGCTGTTCAGAAAATTAAGAGAAATTATTAACAGTTGAAACATTGTACATTAACACATTAAACGAGAGGAAATAAAATGGTGAAAGGCTATTATATAGTTGATAGACAGCAATCACTGTGGATGATGGAGACGCCTAGTACTTCCGACGTTACCATTTGCTTGAGATGGCACAGGTTCAAGGCATCAACATTTTTTGAGTGTTCTTTGAGATTTTCTAAGAAATAATTTTATTTCAAAGTTTGACTGTTATATGTTTATGGATCGGGCCCCTTCCGAGTTGGTAAAGCATACGATATCCAGGATAATGACATGAGCAAACAGCATTAGAAAAATGTTTAGGAGACAGTGGAATCCCCCTTTTCGAGGACTAAGGTTTATGGATTTGTTCCTCCTGTTTGTTGTCTTCAATTCAATTTCAAATGTATTTTTGTTGTGTACTTAATAATTACATTTTCATTTTTTTTTCTACATCTATTACGTTGTACATAAAGATTAAGTTAAGGTAAAGAGAATTCTATAAAATATGTGTTTTTAGAATCAAGAAATATCTATCAAAAACAAATCAACGTTGCGTTCCGTAACATGGGAGTTCCACAAAATACGACCATTGATTCAGATTGATATGGTTTGTCACACTAATATAATTTATGCCGAACAAATCGGTGTCATTAAAATTAGAAATCAATCTTGCATTTGTTGATTTAGCCTGGAGCTGCGTGGCAGCACTATTTGTAATTTGTGTCTAACTTTTGTTCCCGCTCCCGAGAAAAAGGAGATATGTCCAGACACAGTTAATAGAGTTCGTCACAAATAATTGAATTAATCCTTACAGCCGCCTCCGATTTGGCGAACAACCGATTTCGGGGGGTTGTCGGTGTGCAGCTTCACACGGCTAGATCACATTTTGAATCGTTTCCGTCGAGTCACGGGACGGAAGTGGAGGAAAAACAAGTTGGTCATCCCCTTGCCTGTCGGGAAGGATGAAAGTAACAGAAAAATGGAATGCACTTACGGTGCACGCGCGGCAAACATTCAAACTATGTGCCTCGTATTACACCTCGGTCCGTCGGTAATGTAATTACTGCAATCCTTCTTCTTTTCAAACTCTCTCCCCCTCTCTACTTCGCCTCCTTCTCGCCAAAAACGGGCGTGCGCCTCCCGGCGATGCACGTGCTGCTTTAATGTCCTTTGAACCCGTCATCCGCCGCCCACATGAAACGGATGCACCGCACAGCAACACCGGGTGCATCGGGAATGTTGCACTTCTTGTTCGGCGTGTTGCCGGTTTTGCTTTCCGTTTGGGTTTTTGTTTTGCAAGCCTCTCCACCTCCCCAACAACGTCCATTAATCTTCATCCGTCCGGGGGCCGTAATTTGATGAGGATGTTTTCCCGCCGCAGCCCCGGGATTTGCCCACAAACAACAACCAAACCCGCCTTCGGTTGGTGTTGGATGTGCGGACGATTTAATTAAAAAAACGCCCGAAACGAGCCCGCAAACAACGTCCAGCAAAATCCGAAACGGATGGCCTCGTGAAAAGGGCGTCGGGTCGGGATGGAAAAAAAGACAAAAGGTTACCAGAAAAAAATAAAAAAATATACAAACACCCCGAAATGCAGCATCGCACAACATTTCATCCCTTATCATTAATTCGCTGCTGGCTCGCCGAGTGTCCGTCGGTGTGTGGCCATTGTCCACACTTCAACGCATCCACCATCTTCCCAACCTACACCCTAGACTTCTACCGTCTCCCTCTATCGGACGTTCACGGATGAACGGCCGTGTCAATTGTCTAATAAATTTCCATTCGACGGTGATTAAATGCAGTTGCAGTTGCACAACATGGGACGACGTCGGCGTTCTTCTACTTCCTCCCCCACCCGCGCGGCACACACGCTCGGGGCTGTTTTCCTTTTTACCGTGATTAGGATTTCAGCACACACACGTACGCACACAAACATGCACATCAACAGGCAACTCGTCGGAAAGGGTATCTGAATGGGAAATCGGAATGCGTGCGAGGCTGAAATTGATGGGCCTCGGCCGTCACCCACGGACCTGTCAGCACACCGTGGAAGTGAACAGCATTTCGATCCTTTCGGCGATCCTTGACCAAAACCATCGGGGGAAAAATGTAGGCACAAAAAAACCCTCGTCCCCAGGAAAGCCAAACCGACCGATCGTTGAGAAGCTGCAAAGTGTGAGCGGGCGTTTTGTGTGGTGGGGAAGCTGTAGTTGCATTATACGCGCGGGTGTTGGCGTTTAGGGATTTAACGAATCTACTAGCAGTGAAAAAAGGCGAGAAAACCATCGACACTGATGCCACACCGCACATTAGTCTAAGTTAAGCCGCTCGGAGGACATTTGTTCATGTAAATCAATGTGCATTGAACTAAGGTTCTGCGACACTCTGCCCTTTTTTATTGAGAGACCGATTTTCCTGCCCCTTTTTCGCAAGGGATAAAATTAATGCCAAGCATTTTTATTCATCCTGCAACATGAGTAACCGCTTTGCAAACATGAAGTAAAATTTGTAAAACTTTCAAAAGAATTCATATTTTGGTTTTCCTCATAATTGTTTTGCGTCCCTGATGTTATGTAATGTTCCTAAGATTTTTACCAATTTACATTGGATTGAAGTATTAATTTGAGCCTTTACTATTTTTCTTGAATTTTTATTTGTGGTTTGGTGCATTCCTGAATAATAAAGGAATTCATTAAATTTTTTTTCCTCGTGTTTCTCTAAGCTGTAGGCATTTGTATTAATCCGGGAAAACGCACTGCTATCATAAAGTAAAATCTATAAAACATTTAAAAAATTCACTAAGATTCCTCGGTTTGTCGAAGATTGCTCTAACCTAACAACGTTCCTTGCATAATGAATATAATGTCAAACGATAAATTTTAATTTTGATTTATCCATCCATATTTATTTGTAAGTTGTCTATTATTTGCTCAAAGATTTCCCCTTTTTTTTCTAAGATTGTTCTGACAAGCTTCCCTGGCTAGTGAATGTTTTGTCTAAAGATAAATTTTGATTTTAATTTACCTATCGGGGTACAAATCATGCACACATTATTTAAAAATCATAAATTGGAAAAATTAAGTGCTCATTTTTATTCCATTTAACTGTATGCAAGGGTTTTTTTTTATTTATGTCCAAGTAACAAGAGTGTTGATTTAATATTTGATTTGTAAATGTATCATTATGATTCACATGGCTTCTTCTTCTACGGTTCGCAATTGCATACGAGACCGATTTGTTGAAAAACCCAATAAAATAAAACGTCTAAACCAAAAGTCGAAACACGCAACCATTGTGCGAAGTCTTGCTCGGGCATGTTTAATGGGTCGACTGACCACTGCCTCCGCTTCGACTCCCTTCCCTTTTACTCTCTCCTTGCCCTCACCGAAGCGGTCCTTGTCAAATCCCTGGTTTATCCTGCGGCTTATTGTACTCCCCAGAGTAATACCGTCGCGATGCACCATCGATAGTGGGATTGTCCGTGCCGGGTGAACACAGTGGGGGAAGGGCGAGGAGGCGGCACGTGAGTGTCTGTGCATTAATTTTAATGAGCGAGAAATTTTAACGTGCATTACAATTGTGTGTGGCTGGATCCTGGCGCGGCCGGTTTGAAAGGTAATTTACATCCGGATGGAGCAAATCGACGCCATCGGCGAGGAATGGGGTGGAAAAGCAATAAGCAAAATCCTTTCGCGCGGCCACCAACGCACCTCTCCCCCGTAGCGATTATGTTGGTGGTGGTATTTCGAGGCAACGCTTCAATGTCAATCAACCTGCCGAATGTCCTGGTAGGTTCTAACCGAACCGGTTCTCGGGGGTGCATTATCGTAATCGTAAATTCCGATGACTTATCCACACCTTCACCCCACGTTTCCTGGCCCTTTTTTCCACCACAATGTGCGCCCATTTACGCCCAAATTACAAACTCACACACGGTTGGATTTTTGCACAATAGGTTCTTCAAAAAGAAAAATTATAAAACATGTACGGGGGCTCGTATGAGGTTTTACAAACCTCGGTGTACGTGCACGCTGATCCTGCCCGGAAAAGCTATAACCACTGCAATAGACATCACACGTTCCACGAATGAGACGTACGCACAATTTACGGTAACGATTATTGAAATCGCTGTCGAATTGAAAGGAAAATGCAATGATATTGCGTTGGGAGAGACGGTGAAATGGAGGTTTTGGGGGTTTGCATCAAGGGCAAGACAATGAAGAATGGATGAATGTGAGTGAGAGAAAGAGAAAGAGAGGCAAACGCCCCGGCTTTTGCATGGTTGATGGTTTGAAACAATCATTTGATCTTGTAACTTCGTTGTTGCTTTTCGCGTTCCAATCACCGAATTTTCCGACCCGCAAATGCATGCAAATGTTTTCCTCCTTCCCAGAGCCATGTCTGCGATTTTTGGCTCGCGGGAAACAAACCTACATCCTCGAAGCGGAGTAAAATAAAAATCATATCTCGTGGTTTCACTCATAACAGAGCATTAACTGGCATTAGGATATCGCAATCAAACGTGCAAACGGAAGGTAGGGAGGGTGGAAAACAAATCATAGACCAAACCAAAAAACCCACCCGCCGATCTCTTACCGCGAGAGATATGGCAATATGTATGCAAACTAGTTGGCAAAAGAAAAAAAGGAGAAAGGAAAAAAAGGATTCAATATACAAACAGAGAAAATTTGCATGCATTTCCGCGGGGGAGGAAAACCGAGGGGTGGGATGTGTAATTGAACCCATGTTCCGTCGAAAGAGGCCGACGCCCGAGTATGAAATGCGAATGAAAGTGTACGTACCTCCTTAATACACACGACGCACACGTCACCCACCCGCTTATTACTGTCGCCATTTCACCTCCCAGCTGGAAAATGGATCGCCCCAGGGGGTGGGTGGAGCTGGAGGCCTTCCTGTCAAGGATGGAACACTGAGGAAAAGAAAAGAGAACACACATGCAAAACAAATCAAAAACATTTCGCGAGCGACACTAACGTTAACATAATGGCAATATATGTATCCTATACGGGGTTTGGGGGGAGGGTGGACGGAAAAAAGGGTAAGAAAAGCCCCCATGAAGACACACAAAAATATACATACATACCCATACGGGGGAAATATTGAATTACATGTAAATTTTTTCGCGAATGTGCCACGTGACCGCCGTGAAAAAGCATTCCCGCCACCAAAGTGGGTGGGGTTGGGGGAGGGGTGGGTGGTAAGGGGTTGGTGGTTGTTATGCTATTTCCCAGGGCATTGGAAGATTTGATTGTCTTTTTTTTCAATTGGAATTATTTTCTTTTTATATCCGTTTCGTTGTGTTGTGTTTTGTTTTTTAAAAACCATCAATGCGCTGTCGATTCGTGGGATGTTCGCTATTCGTTTCAATTTTCAGGCACGGTTTTCCTTGGAGTTTTGAAAAAAAGGTTACGGCTCGAATCAGTGCCTCGCCCGGATCCTATCATCAACCCGGTGGAATGCTGCCAGTGCTTATCATGATCGAAAGTTTTGAAATTTAATGCCTGCTGTACTTCGCCTTCAAGGATTCTCGGATGTTCGAAGGGACTCTAAACAGGGGAAGAGAATGCGTAGAGCCGGAGAAAGGGGGAAAAGCAAATAATAATCCATTTATCTAAATGAGAAAAAGGCCGCGGGTTAAAGGCAGTAACCTGCTACTTCCCTTCGCCATAAGCATGAGGATTTATCTGGAGTTCAAATGTCATTGAATAGGTCTACATGGACGTGGTGGTTCGTATGGTTTTAAGTTTTGTTGTTTTTTCCATTTTTCCACGATGTCCGAGAGTCACGATCGGCAACAAGTACACACCACGGAGCCTTTCCGCCGAGGGATTATGTTTGCTTCCCATTTTAAAACCGAACGCGCGCGCACACACACACACACAGTTTGCCTTCGGTTGATGTGAAAATTTGCCTGAAGGCGTACGCCTCGGTACGACGTCAGGCAGCCCAGGAATGGGGCGAGGTACATCATTTTTAAGTAAACAATCCTCTAGCAATCGATACCGGTGTTTACAGCGAGTAATTCGCTGATTGACGTTCGCCCAGAAGAGGCTGCGGACGAGGGGCAGGTTGTCATGTCAGGTCGCGAGGTTGATATGGCTGTAATTGAACACCCGCGTGCGGACGAGGCGAGGATGTGTCGTGGATGCGAAGGAGTCAAGTGGTGCAGAGTCGGGGCTGATGCGCCTCGGAGTAGTTGTATCCAATTAGGATTGGTGTGCACACATCCCTGAAGGCATGGCACTCGCTCAAAAAGTTCGCATCCACGAAAGGAAGCACCACGATTTGAAGTCCCGAAGTACATCCACTCACTATCGAGTCTTAGGGATCTTCCAGAATACATTAATCTTTGTTTGGGTAGTATGGCTATAAGAGGATGAGTTAGTCATATATTCATCAAGGTAAGGATTGGAGAAAAACAGACCTGGGGAAATGGATAGCGGTGGAATGGTACTCAGATTGATCCACGTCCCGAATTTTTAGATCTTGGCTGCTCAAAGAACCTTAAACTTTTCAACAGCTAAGGTATGTCTGGACATAGCTATTTCCAATTAGAATGAAGAGTAGCCATATATCTATGTGAACTGGGATGGGTGACATATAATTATGTGTGTCCGAAAGGAGCACAATAAAACAGGTCTTTTTCGTTCAAGTGATTTTCAAAGACTAACTTTATTCTTATGATAAAATACATGGGTACATGGTAACACGCGTTATTACGTTTGAACATGCTCTCATGTTCTCTGCTGCGTCAGCGTCTGGTATGCGCCGTACTCCGATTGCCGATGGTCGTGCGCGAACGTCTGGTGTGCGCCGCACTTGAGGGTCCGGTGATCGTGCGCGAACATGATATCGCTGCTGCGTAAGCGTCTGCAGGGATGACTCGTAACTCCTCCGGGGGGTAAAAAAGCGTGTCCTCATGCGTTCATATTACCTGCGGTGTTACCCGTGATGGTATTGTTCTGTGTACGAGATTTCCTTTTTCCGATTTGGTTCAAAAGTGCTGAGACGAGGTGACTGCCATAGAAGTAGGCAAATATGATTATAATTAATGATACCGTTGTGGAAATTCCGATTCCACCTAGCAGAATGACATTTTCTGATTGTTGTAGGTAAATGTGTTCGATATGTTTGCGATTCGTCGAAGTTCTGTTGTCCAAGAACGTCAGAGAACTTTCGGTGATTCTGCGATGAATATCCAGGTCGTATGTAGTTCCAGATGTTGGGAAGCTCTTTACATAAATTTCCTTTGATTTGAATTTTTCGTTTCCGAATTGTATGGAACAGTTCGAAAATGTAATTAGGAAATTTCCGTTCAGTGTTCTATCGTTCGGGCCGCAATCGGATTTGATGAAATTGCCATGTGCGTTTTCGATAAGCAGTTGATTGTCCGATATCATTTTGGCTGTAGTTGAGTACTCCGGAACAACTATGCAATTACTCATTTTTCCAGTCACAAGCGGAGATATGCAGTCGTCAATAAATTCCGTAGTGTATGAGTATTTCTGGACGAATAGTCTGGGTGAGATGTTGTATACAGCGTTTGCTTGTTTTTTACTAGATGCTTTGGATAATTCTTGATTAACGAATTATTGTGATTGAGCGAAAATACTTCGATTACTTCGGACTCAACTTTTTGCAGTCTGGAATATCAATTGTGATTCCTTGTTCCTCTAGGATTTGCTTAGTCTTGAGGATTTCGCGGACAGACAAAAGTTTGTTGCTCGTCGTGGACGTTTTGGATAACGATATCGCTTCTTGGATATTTTCTACTTTCTTGTTGATGGTATCTATGTTGATTATTGCCGTCAGTGTGTCAACCTCTTTTAGCAGGAAATCGTCGATTCTCTCATTTTGCATGATCTGCTTAATTTCGTTGGTGAGGACTTTGATTTTGTTTCCAAGATGTTCGTTGACTTGGTATTGGAGATTGTTACTTTCTATTAAATCATTCATCGTGCGATTGATAACTTGTAGGTCTTGGGCGTCAGGGCTTCCTCCTATCCATTTCCAAACTGATCCTATTGCGTCTATGCTTCTGACTGATCGCTTGCTTGATTTAATCTGATAGAAATTGGAGTATAAATCCTTACG
>KE525142.1:256168-279441 GCA_000441895.2 Anopheles sinensis | reverse complement strand
ATTCTCAGAGCTACGCGCTATTTCTGCATTAAAGACTTGTTTTCTATTCAAAGTCAACCTACTCTTGGAAGACTGTGCTTCCATAGCCTCTAGAGGGGGTTCTGTATTGACTTGCTTGTGTGGTGGGTAATCTTTTCGCTGGGATTGAACGATTTTTTGATTGTTTGGTTTGTTTGAAAAATTATTTCCCTGACCTGTAGTACGGAAGGTTTTTGAGTCTTGTTTGATCTGGGTCATTTGAATCTGTGTGAGGTTTCTGTTGGATTCATTTGACGTGAATTTGCATATGAACGCATATGCATTTTCAATGTTTTTTGGTTCGGAGGCTTGTACATAACCGAAATATGGTTTTTGTAGCCCGCTTACATATGCAGCTAGACTGTATTCGTCTATGAAATCGTTGATAGCATCCCAATGCTGGTTGTATTTGGGGTTTTGTTTTGCTAATGCTTTTATGTTGTGAACCAGTTCTTTGGTTTTCTGGTAATGCTTGGTGGCATTTCCATCCATCTTGTTATGCCAAAGTTGACAATTATAAGTGGAGAGTTCTTGTTTATCTCCAAGACTCTCGGTTAAAATATTCTTTACGTCATCAAATGATTTCGGGTTTCCATTTGTGCAAAGAGTATCTTTAGCATGTCCCTCAATTTTGTTGATGACAGCAGTTAGATAGATTTCGAATATATTGGGCGAAACGAAGGTTTTGAAATAAACTTAATGTTTTTTCTGCTGTTTCTAGCCAACTACTGAGTTGTTTTTTATTACCGTTAAATGTTGGTAACATTTTGATTGGATCCGGAATTCGGAATGGATCACCAGATGACATTGCGCGGTCGGTATGCGTTGCGCGGTCAGTATGCGTTGCGCGGTCAGCATGCATCGCGTGGTTAGTACTCATATTTTGAAATTGCTCTTCATGCTGCGTGAGCCTAGCACCATTGTTTCCATGGCTTGTGCCATGCGAGCAAGTTGCTCGTTTATTTGCATCATTTGGTTATGTTCCATGCTTAGTGCCTCTAAGGACAAGTCCAAATTTGGGATGGGTATGTGAGAGTTTTCTGCTGACTCCACACTTTCCTCTGATTCGGAGCTGGATCGGATCCGATGCCTTTTCCTTGAAGCAACTTTCTTGCTTCTGTTAAAGCGAGATCTTTAAAATTGGCATGAATTGTTTGGCAACAATAACAAACCCAAGGTTGAAGCTCTATCTGGTAGTGGCTTCAAGGGCTTGAATACCGTAGTGCGGAATTCAAAATTAAAAAGAACACACTTGAACAGTAATCACTTCGTTATAACTTCAGGAAATTTTGGTATCAGAAATTTATGCAACGGATTTCGGTTTTATAGTTGGGCCCTATCTGGTAGTACTCCCAAACTATCGAAAATTCACCTATCTAGTAGTGTGAAAATTCCTTCCTTAAAAGTCTATCTAGTAGTGCTTTTAAGGGAAGCTGATTGGTCTATCTAGTAGTGCCAAAAAGCTTAGTGAGGATAAATTTAGAAAAAATTTAAACTCACCTTTGCGTCGTGTTTCGTAGGCTCAGTGAACGATGGTGGTGCTCCACGTTTGCAGCAAGCGGGGGACCCTCAACTCCTAGTACGGTGATACACCTTCAGTACCGGATGCTTTCGCGGAGTCACTTTATTTTGTTCGTTTTAAAATGAACAAAATTTTCCACTGTTATACTGTTCAAACTTCACTTTGCTTCCGTACGGCTGCGCCAATTATGTGTGTCCGAAAGGAGCACAATAAAACAGGTCTTTTTCGTTCAAGTGATTTTCAAAGACTAACTTTATTCTTATGATAAAATACATGGGTACATGGTAACACGCGTTATTACGTTTGAACATGCTCTCATGTTCTCTGCTGCGTCAGCGTCTGGTATGCGCCGTACTCCGATTGCCGATGGTCGTGCGCGAACGTCTGGTGTGCGCCGCACTTGAGGGTCCGGTGATCGTGCGCGAACATGATATCGCTGCTGCGTAAGCGTCTGCAGGGATGACTCGTAACTATATATCGGACAAACATAGGTCTTCCAAACAGAGTACCACAAAAGGACCTCTAGAGGTATCAGAGCCTTTAAGATCTTCCTAATGTCGTCTTCCTAGCGTAACAGAAAATTCTACTTGTATGTTCAGCACCCGAAAGCGCCAGAACTTCCAGAGCAATACCTATGAAGCCTTACTTCCTGAAGTAAGCAACTCCGGGCAACTAGTTGTAAATCTCACCCCACCACGGTGGTCAGTTGCGTATGGTCTTAATGGATTTCGGTATGCGGTTAGACACAACCACCACCACCACCCCCATCAATCTGCAGATCACCAGCAGCAGAAGAGTGCTGCTACTCGAGTGTCCGCAAAACAATGCATATGCTAATGCATTTCCCATTATGACAGCCGTCAACTGTTTCGCGACCGATTGACTGCCATATGCGCAGCAGTAGCTGTTGCTGCTGCTGGGGCTAGGGCATCTCCCCCCACTGTTGTGCCAGAGTGTTTACGAAAACAATAGTTTTCCTCCGCACCAAAAAGGCCCGGAAACAAGCATCCCGCTCGTGCTTCGAGAAGGGTGCGTGTCCTCTACCTTGTATGAGTTGGCAGGACATGGTGTAGAGGTTATGGCTAGCTAAAACTCCCCCTCGGAGTTCGGAGCACGCGGAAGAGCTTGGGCAAGGTTAGCGGCAAGTGATTCCAATTCCGTCCGGGAGTCTGCCATGAGCAATACTTACCTTCGTGGACCGGATGGGTACGTTGTTGGCTCCCATATGCTAATAAGCATACGGGATGCTAGTGTCCGGGGCCGGGAAGCCGGAAGGCGAACCGTTGTGGCGAGTGGTCAACCGTAGTGCCATTGTTTGCGCTCGAGTGTGTGCTTCGCCTGCAATGGAACAGGGAGATAGGAGAGAGAGAGAGAGTTGGAGTTAGCGATTCTAGTTCCGTCTAGCCGTGGCGCCTAAGGGCAATATGCTGCACCGGACAAGCCCGTACAGTTCCGGAGATGAATACATTATTGAAGTTTTTAATTTGCCTTTTATTTGCGGATCGGCTTGTCGATGTGTCGATCAATCAGCTCGCTGGGGCGTGAGTGAGTGTTTTATTCAACCGATTCCCTTTCCTCATGTTCTCTGTTCTATGTCCGGCATCCTTCTATAAGCGACGCAGCATTTTTTTTTTGCTCCAAACACACGAACATCTCATCAACCTTTTTCAAAATGACGTTTTCCTGGTAAAGAAACAAAGAGTTTTATATTTTAAAACGGATAAAAAATGCCTCCGTAATTCCATAACTGAAACAACGCGTGAATGTCGCTCACCGATTTTGGTATCATTTTACGACAGTAGAAAACGTCGTCGGTCGTTTGTTAATTAAATTCCTACCAAAAGGTACAATACCTCCCCACCACGAGGTAGAGGTAAATTTTGCCACTCCGGAGCAACTTCCGGTTTTCCCGAACTCGATGACGATAATAAGATTCCCCCCCTTGGCTGCGAGCGAAATAAATGAATCGACAAGCCCGCCGCACTTTTCTAATGAAGTAATTCCAATCTGTGAATCCTCGCCCGGCGTTTTATTCGCGGGTATCAACAAGTTTCCCTCTGGCCGGGTTCGCGGGAAAACTGGCCGGTTTCAAAAGTCAAGTACCGCATCGACCAGCAATCAAGCCAGCAAAACAGTGATAGAACGAGGGCCGGTGTTTTTGGGTGCAAAATATTTCGGTCAACCCTTTTCTCCCGTTCGTTCTTTGTCCGCTCCCGCCAGAAATTACCGGCCAAAAACATGGGACAGCAACCCCGCCGGTTCCGGGAGGGAGGGGAGCAGGATCGAGAACAACATCATTGTGTGCTCATCTCAATATACCGCCATCTAAAACGGGTGACCAACCGTACCGGAGGTGGACAACTCCCGCTTCCCGATCTCCTGGTTTTTATCGGTTTAGTTTATTTTATTTTAATTTTTCGCTTGATTTTTTTTCTTTGTAGCAGGGGGAGGGAGAGGGGGCAGCGGGATTTCATTTGAAAATTTCATTAAACTTTTCGAATGGCGAAACGGGCGGAAAAATGCCGACACACACAGACACACATCGGCATGCGGCGCATGAAAACGATCCGAGCGAAAAAATGGTTTGCAATAAAATTTTATATGACGGTCCTTTAATTAGAGTCCCGGGCATAATCGGCATCCGGGAAAAAAAGGAGCGCGGAAGGAAAAACACACACATACACCGAGGTGAAATAAACCGGAAACCCCCTTCAACGTGCGTGAAAACTGTCGAAAACGAACACCTTTCGGTGAAGGCAAAGCGGTTGCGGAAAAACGAAAATTGCCGGTGTCGATAAAAAACAAATTAAAACTCCCATCCTCCTTCGCGATCCGTTTGCATAATTGAGGGGTTTAAGAAAAAAGGGGGAAAAATCAACAATAACAAAAATTGCATTGACAATATTCCACTTTCACTTTTACCAATTACATGCTGGGTCCATATTCAAAAACTATTCATTGCCCGACCATATTTAACGATACGCTCGCCATCGGAAGGATGGAAGGAGATCTTAAGCAGGGTGAAAAGGATACGTTTTAAATTTGGCAAAACAGGAAGGCAGCCGAGCGGTTCCGGATAATGTAAGAGAATTTGGGGCCCGCCATTCCCGTGTTCCGGCCTATTTATTTACCTTGATTCGGATTTGTTTCCGGGCATCGTTTGGTGCGATGCTAGTTGAAGGCATCGGCATTCGGTTTCCATTTCCGTGTGGTTTTCGTCTTTCGTTCCTGGTATCGTAATTTTCCGAGGTGTTATTAGGCGAGGATACAAACGGCATCTCTTGTAATTTTGTATATTTGCATTTTTGATATCTGCAAATTAACAAAGACCACACGGTTAGTAACGGAGACAAGAGAAAACAGAGAAAAACAGGCAATAGAAGCAACAGAAAAGGGAAAGCCTTGGTTTAATTTTTATCAAAGACTAATCAACAAAACCACTGCATAACTCATGGCACCCCACAATAAATAACAAATTTGCAACAAATGTTATGTGAAATGATTTCATCCTGTTGGTGGAGTTACAATTAAAACTTTATACCTAAAAAAAGAAAGCTAAGTTCAAGTCTATTAAAACAAAACACCAAACAAGATCGCAAGGAAAAATAAGCAACAGGATCATATTTCTTAACAGAAAGGAACTGTGCTTCGGATCTGTTTCTTCAGAAAAATAATTTATAATATCATTGAGGTCAAAAAATTTAAAATCTCGAGTGTCCCATAATGATAGCCTCACTTAAAAAATCATTCAAATTAAACAAAATTTTCAAACAATTTCCCTACATCTTAATCCAATTGAAAATGCGTAGGGAATACTAATTCGAGAGATTTACGAAGATAGGAGACAGTATGAGCCCATACAGGAGCCTCAAGTTGTGATTCGAGATGCTTGGCGTTCCTTACCGTTCCTTAATACATTGGAAAAATTAACGGACAGTATGTCTTCAATCGTCTTCGTCAATCCTAAAAGATCCTAAAACGAAAAACCAAACTTTTAAACAACTTGCTTATCACGGGACAAAAGGATGCAACCACTTCCATACACAAATGGTGAAAAAAAAATCAGCGGTAGTTTCCAGCCCACAAGCCCAACCTTAATATGTTAGTTAGGTTAGTAATTGTGTTATTAGGGTGGGAAAGCGGAAAGGGAAGGTGGGATGCTGGACTACCTGAGGTAAACAGTCAAAAAATTTGTATATATGTTACAGCTTGCCCATTTTAGTTCTAGCGATGCGTAATCAAGTCTGCGACAATTCCAAAAATAGAACCCAACTCATCAATCCCTCACCTTTTACCTTTGCATGCGTAAGGAGATTAATCCTGACATCGAATGCAAAAAGTGACAGATAGTGTGTTGTGATCCCGCCGTTCAATCTCAGTCGTGAAAAAGTTCAGCTTGTGCAGCAAAATTCCAATAAAAAGCCAATATGAAAGTGGAAAATGTTGAAGAAATAAAATAACTGCCATATCACATGTGCGTCGGGTCATTCTTACATAAAAGCGTGCTGTAGAACAAACCCTGTTTCGGGACGCCGACGATCCTCACAGACGATAGAGCTAGAGATGGGGAGAGTTTGCACGCTGCAGAACAATCCTTCTTAATTAGGCGCCCACAGTGCTCGACGTGCAGCAATCCTCCCGGAAGAGTGTGGATGCCTCGCCAGAAAGCGGAATGAAGGATCCGACCTCGATCCCGGTGGAAGAACACAAAAATCCTCCAGCATCCGAAAACCAATCAAAGAAAAACAAAAGAAGTGAGATGATCTGGGAAGGATGATTTCATTTCGCTGGACCGAGTTGCTCCGGCGGTTCGAGAGTTGAAGTTGATGATTGGTGCAGCAAATTGACCGACAGAGGGGCACCTGGGTCGGTCATCCTGGGATGGGAGAACAGCGCTGACCGACCGGAACCGATATGGGAAAGGTACACACGGAACGACTCTGGAGGATGGAGCTCTGCAACCGGCTGAAGCTGATTCCGGTCATGTTTACGCCCGGGTCCGGTCCTGACGAACGAACGAGTGATATCTCCCCGCACCGCTTTTCACCCCCCCATTCTGCGGCACACAGGATATGATGAAATATTTATTTCACCTCCTTGTGCACACAGGCCATGCGGATACAAATACACACTTCGGTGGAAGCAATTGCCCCGAGGATGAAGCACTCACATGTGTATCAGGCGCACCGTATCTATCTGCAGCACACTTGTGTGTGACCAGGAGTTTTTGGAGTTAATTTGATGAATTGAGATAAGTTTCTCGTTATCCGTTATCCGCTGCTAGAGCCCGGTAGCCCGGGCGACGTACAAGGACTATCATATCCCCGCGAACTCCCCTGCATTTGGCTCCGAGACGGGCAGCAGAACGGCGCAATAGTTTCCCTCGCCACGGCGTTTGGATGGATCTGATGTGCCGCACCTCTCTCCCTGACGACGAGACGAAAACGGTTTAATTTGATTAATTTGCTCCCGGGTAGGTACAATTAAGTAATTGAGCAAGAAGCGGAACCACCGGAGCTCGGGCGCGTACTCGCTGTGGCAGCAGTAGCAGCAGCAGCAGGTGGTCCAGACTGGAGATTTTTATGCCCCGTATCGCACTCTGTGGCTTCGCAGGACATCGGTGCTTATGATTTTTGCCTTTATGTAACTTCGGTCCACCTTCTGGCGATCTGAAAAAAGTTTCCCGGACGCTGGGCTCCCGTGCTCCCGTCACGGATACTGAATAAGTCACCAAATACACTTTTCACCGTTCGATTGCGAATCTCCTGCGAAGCTTCTTTCCCGTCGGTTAATATATACCTGCACCACGATGGAGCGAAACCGGGTTAAAACTAAATAAAAAGAATTCAACATTGAATATTCTCAGAATGCGTAATTTTTGTTTACATTACAAGGGCCAAATTCGCACAGAACCTTACAAAGTCTGAGTTACAGGCATGAATTACGGAGCACTACAAATGTGTCCACTACGCAGCGCCTCTGATTTTGTATTGACAGTTACACATGTAATCTTGCGTATGAGAGCGAAATCAAACCATAATTTAACTCATTTTTCGAAAACGGCCTTGCAAAACTGGATTCGCGTCAACAGAGAAAAGTAATTTCTACGAAATAACACCAAGTGCCGAGTGCGCCTTCATCATGTAAACCAATGTTGTTGGGTGTAAGGCGATGTAGCCACCTCGAGTGAAGACGTTAAGCATCAAGCGGGATTTCTAGTGTTCGATGAGCTACCATAATTCAATCAAATGATTCACGAAATCATTAATCGATTGAACTTGCGGGGATAAGATTCAAGAGAATTTTTCGATGTTTCCACACACACGCACAAGATGCCAGCGTACTGCGACACACTGGAGATGGTTTCGTAAATAAAAAACAAAAAATATTCAGATGTGAGGGGGTTTCTGCCAGCAAAAGTGGTTAAGCGACCCTTCTATTTGACTGACTCCATACCTTGTTTCGATATCATCGGCAATCGTTATCCGCATAAACCCTCACCTTTTAAAATCATTCTACATGCGGACGACGATATTGAAACAAGGAGAAACCAGTCAAATAGTAGGGTCGCTTAACCACTTTTAGGATGCTATCAAAAAAGTTGTATATATGTTACGGATTGTCCATTTTAGTTCTAGCGACGGATAACCATGTTTCGAAACTTCTAAAATTAGAACACATCCCTATACCATCAGCTTTGCATGCGTAAGGAGATTAGTTCGGGACATCGAATGTCAATAGTGACAGATAGTGTGTTTTTATCCCGCCGTTCAATCTCAGTCGTGAACAAGTTCTGCATAAACTGGAAAAAAATCCACCAAAGCCCACACGCAAACGGACCGTTTCCTCAACGACTCAAGCAAGCGATCGGTTTCTTTGTGTTTCGCAACGCGGTTGCATCAGAAGGGCTAAAACAGTAAGTCAAAACTCAACAAAATGCTCACCAAGAATCGGTCGGGTACTGCCATCCAACGTTTGTGCTTGCAGAAACACATTAAGCCATCCTCCGAAGCTGTAGAGTGCAGTGTTCCGCCGTCTCAGACCGGCCAGAACCGTGTCCAGGAGAGAGAAAGTTCGACGGGTTTCGAAGGAATCATCTCCACGAAGACGATACTGCAATGCACCTCTTGGAATGGATTAAGGACAGCGGGTTGTTCTTGCGCAATTCGGTATTGAAAGTGTCCTGTGCAAGAAAAGCGTTCCGCTCAACATCGTCGTCGTACCATCCGGATATATAGCACAAGGATTGAGGTGATGAAGCTCCGCTGGAATGAAAAACAACTCTGCATAAACTGGAAAATGCCAAAGCCCACACGCAAACGGACCGTTTCCTCAACAACTCAACCTTGCGATCGGTTTATTTGTGTTTCGCAACACGGTTGCATCAGCGTGGTTAAAGAACAGTAAGTCAAAACTCAACAAAATGCTCACCAAGAATCGGTCGGGTACTGCCATCCAAAGTTTGTGCTTGCAGAAACACATCAAGCCATCCTCCGAAGCTGTAGAGTGCAGTGTTCCGCCGCCTCAGACCGACCAGAACCGTCTGCAGGCGAGAGAAAGTTCGACGGGCTTCGAAGGAATAATCTCCACGGAGACGATACTGCAATGCAATTGGAATGAATCAAGGACAGCGGGTTATTCTTGCGCAATTCGGTTTGGCGAGCAAACGGTGCGCACCCACGGTCCTGTGAAAGTGTCCTGTCCGAGAAAAGCATTCCGCTAAGCATCGTCGTCCTCCCACCCGGATATATGTGGGGCAAGCGTTGAGGTGATGAAGCTGCGCTGGAATGAAAAACAATATCGTATGAGTTTTATCCGGTTGGTGAAAAGTGAAGCCTGCCCTTCCGATTTGGACAAAGTTTACCGATACCGCCTCCGCTGCTCGAGTGCCTCGTCGTGCTCCGCAACCGGCTGCAGTTGAGCCAAGCAAGTGTGGCCACTTGTAATTTCTTAAGCGAGCACCATCTTATCCCAGTGCCGGTAAGGAGAAAAACTTTTCCTTGTTCCGAACCACGGAAGCTACCGGATCCGAAACAAAGAAACTCGGAAAACGGTACCTAGTGATTGCAGGTAAATGGAACGAGCATCAGCAAACCAGCACCCTTGTCCATGTCTATCCGTGCTATTTTACATAAACATCATCAAACACATTTCGGTACACGGACGGGTTTTGCTTTAATGTAGTACATCGCTCATCGCCGTGCCGGGTTATGCTCGATGTTCTGTTCTGTTTTCCTTTTCTACCTACTTAAATCTATTTCACTTTATTTTCCAGGTTCCGGGTTATGTTGGCCCATGTTTTACGGTCTCCACCAACCCACACCACACCGAGACCTAACCTTCCCCGTACGGGTGACCATTCAACACACACCAAACTAGATTTGGAAGCGGTCTGCTCGCCTTGCGGTCTTCATACGGAATTCGGCGGAGCAACACTGATACCGCCAGTTCGTCACCGCCGAGGTCCTTGAATAAATTATGCAAATCCAGGGCACATCATCCCGCGCTCATCCCGGTTTTTATTCGTCGCAATCAATCAGTCTCGGAGCGCACGGTTGAAAATGACCAACGGGATATGCAATCGGTGGCGGTGTTATAGTTCGCCGTATCCTATTCGTTTCATTTTTACTATTTGCGCACGGAAAAAAGTTTCCATCGATGGCGATGAGAGCTCGCAGAGGAATTCCCTGACGGTATTCGAGGCACTTGTAATTAATTTTTCAATTCCACTCAAGGATTGCAAGGCACCGTTAGCAGCAAGTGTGCGCAACACGTAGGCAATATCTACAAGAAAAACTAGGGGAAAAAGATCATGCGAAGTGAAAAAATGAATGTGCAGCGCGAAAATACCCGTTCAAACACATCAATTTCCTGTACCCTTAAAAGCGGATGGCTCCACGAAAAAACGCGACCAATCGAGAAGCGGAATCATCATCATCGTCGTCGTCGTCATCGTCGAATTTTGTTCAACACACAAATGGGTTCCAGGCCCAGCTCGGATCGGTTTGCTTTTCATTTCCGGTACCCTTATACCGTCCTAGATAAGGGCGCAACCAAAAGCAAGTCAAAGGGATTTAGGTGCTGAAATTAAAAGAACAGTCTGTTTGTGAAGCAGTACCAAAACCAAATCCAAAAAAAGCACCACAAGTGTTTTTACAGCAAAACGGCGGTTCGAGTTCTCGCTGGAGCCGAATTTTCTGGCGAATGTTTGCAGCGTTACTACTTTGTATCGGTGATCTGCGCCCGCTCTGGCGCTTGGTTTTCTGCACGGGGACGTTCGAATGTTGCCTACACAAAGTAGCACAAAGACGGCCACCAGTCAGGACGCTCCGGGAAAGGCTGCCACCGTACGCGAACCCGCGGTATACCTCAGTGAGGACCCAAGGGAATTAGCTTTTCCTCTCGGTTCTACCTCGCGTATCGGTAAAGGACTAAGTACACTTTCTCCGCCACGCGGCAGGGAATATAATTAATATTTTACAGACTGCTACTAGTAGTTACAAGCGTATCTGTAATATCCAACCGCCGCGAGCGAGTGCAGCTGGCAAAAGATGAAGCTAGCCAAACCCGACTGTCCTAGCGCAAGATGGGTGAAAGTGAATGTTGTTTGCAATTCCGTTGCAATCCGGGCGAAATCGGACGATCGTCCTCGGAGGGGAAAAGGTGTGTCGGGCAAAACGGTGGACGAGATTTGCTACAAAGTACCACAGCGGACTCAGTTTCCCGGTGGTGGCGTAACATCAAATACCGAAAAATTGCAGGCATACAGATAGCAGTATAGTGAAAATTCTTTCAAACGGCCCTAATAAGACTTTTAAGATTGTTAACCACTCAGCCCTTGACACGTAAAGAGGGTGAAAAAAATTTCTGATTTTGCGATAAATAAAGAATGTGGATAAAAAAAACAATACTAATTGTATCACAAAAGATAGAACACGTCCCATGAGCGCTCTAGCCGGCCTGGATTCGAATCCTTCCCATAGAGAGTATTTTTCTCCATCACCGTAGTTATTGGAAATCGAAAAACACGTATGTAATTAACCATGAACGAACAAATATTCACCCAAGACATATTATCTAACGAGTTGAAACTGTTTTTTAAATAAATTCATGCTTCACGAACCGTGTTTGCACATTTTACTTGCATGCTCTTTTACATATGAGCGTCACATCAGCGCTCTAGCCGGCGTGGGGTTGGAATGCTACCCAAGACCGCTTGCTTCCTTCCCATAGTCGGAGAGTATTTTATCCATCACCGTGGTTAATGGAAATCGAAAACTTGTACGTTATTAACAATAAACAAGTGGATGACGGTCGTTCGCTGCTTTTCTGAATCAACAAGCTTTTTCTAGATTTAAATTGGTGTGTCATGCTTTCCGGGTGGGGTATACTATATACTATACGAACTAGCTTGATTTTGTTGGACATTTCTTGTCCGCCGAACTCAGCTGATATGGATTTTTGACTATTTGGTCACTTATGGAGAAAGGTAAAAAAATCATTTGGAAGCCTTGGTCTGGCCACGTACCGTGCTACGGGACCTCTTATTGCATCAGAGGCCGTAACGACAGGCAGAAGGAAAAATGGATTTATCATTCCGGTCTTTGGACCATTATGTCGCTTCAACAGGCCAAATAGTTAAAAAAAATCACTTACAAAAAAGTGTTTTCCCACCAAGAGTGGTTCAGCGCCCCCACTATGTGGTGACTGACCCATCTTTCCTTATTTCGGACGTCGATATGGAATTAAGGGTAGAGTTTGTCACATAGTGGTGGCGCTGAATCACTTTAAGGATAACATCAAAAAAAAGTTGTATATATATTACGGATTGTCCATTTTAGTTCTAGCGACGGATAACTATGATTCGAAACTTCTAAAAATAGAACACATCCCCACACCATCAGCTTTGCATGCGTAAGGAGATTAGTTCGGGACATCGAATGTCAATAGTGACAGATAGTGTGTTTTTATCCCGGCGTTCAATCTCAGTCGTGAACAAGTTCTGCATAAACTGGAAAAATCCACCAAAGCCCACACGCAAACGGACCGTTTCCTCAACGACTCAAGCAAGCGATCGGTTTCTTTGTGGTTTGCAATACGGTTGCATCAGCGTGGTTAAAGAACAGTAAGTGAAAACTCAACAAAAAGCTCACCAACAATCGGTCGGGTACTGCCATCCAACGTTTGTGCTTGCAGAAACACATCAAGCCATCCTCCGAAGCTGTAGAGTGTAGTGTTCCGCCGTCTCAGACCAGCCAGAACCGTGTCCAGGAGAGAGAAAGTTCGACGGGTTTCGAAGGAATCATCTCCACGAAGACGATACTGCAATGCACCTCTTGGAATGGATTAAGGACAGCGGGTTGTTCTTGCGCAATTCGGTATTGAAAGTGTCCTGTGCAAGAAAAGCGTTCCGCTCAACATCGTCGTCGTACCATCCGGATATATGGCACAAGGATTGAGGTGATGAAGCTCCGCTGGAATGAAAAACAACTCTGCATAAACTGGAAAATGCCAAAGCCCACACGCAAACGGACCGTTTCCTCAACAACTCAACCTTGCGATCGGTTTATTTGTGTTTCGCAACACGGTTGCATCAGCGTGGTTAAAGAACAGTAAGTCAAAACTCAACAAAATGCTCACCAAGAATCGGTCGGGTACTGCCATCCAAAGTTTGTGCTTGCAGAAACACATCAAGCGGTTCGTGATCGTCGCACTGTGCAAAAATCGGCCAATAAACTATAGGCGAAATTGGTCCATCGACGTTCGTTCCAACACAATCTGTTGACGCCGTAAGGGCCGGGAGACAGCACCACCAGGACAGCGATGATGGGTGAGGATGCCAGTGCATCTTACAGACCGCTTACCGCTTTAAACAACCCACCGTGTCGAAGTTTTCTTACGCTTCAGGGCGTCAAGAACAAGTGACGAGGCAGCATCATCTCACACACGTTGCGGGCATTGGTGAAGGAGTTGATTAAATGCTTTGCCTTAGCACCCCCGTCGCGGAGGAGGGGGGGGGGGGGAGGGGGGTAGGTCGTGTTCCGGGAAACACCCTGTACGCTGGTGCCACATCCTTCCCGATCCCGATCACCAAGAATGAAGGATTGCGAAACTGACGGTTTCCTTTGTTACCACTGTCGAGAAAAGGCGAACCGCAGCAAGGCGGAACCTTGAAAAGTAGTTTCTCCCTCCGGGGACTTTTCCATTTTCACCCGGGAAAGGTGCCGCAGGGTACACACACGCATTTCTATCCACTTTAATCATCTATAATTAATGTGTCAATAGTGGCTTCCGTTCCAATTTTCCCGAAAAGCCGTACCGCTCTGTCGGTCGCTCCTTCTTCACTCGCTTTTCACGGGACGATGACGGGATGACGCGGGAAAATCACTAACCCTGTCCGCCCCCCCCGTGTTGCCCTTTTTCTTCACTTCCTCCTTCACCGCGGCAGGGGTGAAGTTTGCCGAAGAAGGTTTTCGGCAACCATTTTTGACTGGTTGGCTGGAAGGGATGGCCGACCTGCGAAATGAACGCAAAAAGGGAGAACGAGTAAGTGAGAGAAACTTTTCAGCTTTTCACCATAAAATTAATTACCCATACGATACACCGAAACGGGTGCACTGGACCGGAAGAGGATGAGGTGAGAGTACAGTTTCCACTTTCCATCGGTACCCCATCATCCACTCGAAGGGAAAAAGCGATTTAGGCGTGTCGTATGTGTGTGTTTGTCCGCCTCCTTTCCACCGTACCGTTGGAAAAATCTAATCCGTCTTCCTTCCTCCACCTCCACAAGGGAACGGTGACGACTTGCCTTCCGTTGACGGCCTTTGATCCTTTTCCGCCCGGGAAAATGGCTTTACTACCTTTTATTTCCACCCACACGCTGTAAAAGAAACCAGCAAACCGAGGCGAATTAGCATAATTACACCTTTCTCCACCAACTTCGCTGGTCGCGGGTTCGGGGTGAAAACTGCGCCACACACAGACGTCGAGTAATTACACGTGGAGATTAACGGGTTTCCGTTTATCCGATAATTGCGTTACCACGGCTACCCACTACCACACGTGGAAAACCTACCGCTTCGTTACCCAAGTTCCTCTCTGCCCCAGGGTTCCGAAGTCATCCGTTCGCGCAAATGTTCTTATCTTTTTCCACGTATCATCACGTTCGAGTTTTTCTTTAATCCTTTTTCCAAGCTCCTTTCTAGGCCGCTTTTGTCCTGTTCCGTCCTCGGGCGGTTCCAGCACCGGCATCCTTCTCCCTGAGTGTTATTCGTTTTTCTGGAAAAGAGGAAAAACACGATGGGTCTTTATTCTTTCGTCTTAGATTTTCATCCCGCAACCATCCAATGTCGCATCCAATTCTCACCAAACGCTCCCATTTATCTTTTGTTAAGAAAAAATAAATAAATAAAAACCCAGTTTCCATAGCCCACAAATAAATAATTTTATTTTTGCTTTAATGTAATGTTATGGGACCAACATTGGGGTTACGCATGAACTGTAAAAAAAACACAAAAAAGAAAAGAAGAAAATTTACAATTCTACAATTCACACGCTCCGATACTTCCTGCTGCATGTGTCGGACAACTAGTCAGGTTGGTTTCCGTTGCGCTACTTCTTTAGCGTTATTTGCGTTCTAGTATTTTTGTTTTCCCCGCCCGGAAGAGTGAAGCCAAAACCCGAAAACATCTCTATCTCTAGTATTTATGAGTGAATAAATAAATGGTTCATACTCTTCCCCCCAGACCGAGGAAATCAAACTCGACCCTATTACAGGCAATGAGTAACACAGTTTCCTGCACAAAGATGACCGTTTGTTGATAAGAAGGGTTGCTTTAACAACATTTAAAACATTTGTAAAAAAATTGATAAAGATTTGGTAAATACTCGTCTATTTTGAATTTAATTTGACTACATCATCTGATAGTTTTTATTTTATCATCTCTAACCAATTGCGAATAGTTACCATTTGAATTTCAATAATATACATGTTACTTAGTGTTTAAAACTTCTCGGATATTTATTTTTACTACTCAACTACTAAAAGGGTTCAAAAACACTGGGTGATTTCTGTTCATTTCAACACTCCATATTAATATTAATATTAATTAATGCTAAGAATATTACATATAGTGTTTCCTTTCCTCTTTCATGGTTAATGAATTAATTATTGGTCTTTCTCGTCTTTGCAATTCGAATTAGTATCCTCTTGTTGAATATTTTTAGAGTAAGCATTGAAACCTCAATCCAGTTTTGTTTATTTTCTTAGTTAGTAAGGTTTACACATGGTTGAAATAGAGTTTTTATTTTTTATAATATCTATTTTAATGTTGTAGTATGTTTGAAAGTGCTTTTTTGTTTTTCGCCTTGACTTTTAGAGCTCAGTGACGCTTGCAGTCAATGTAACAGAAGCTTAAACATAAAAATGAGACAAATTTCCATACAAAATAGGTAATCGGGTGTACTAACACTGGGGTTTAAGTAGGGCATCCCCTCCCCGCGAAAAGAAAACAACATCCACGGAAAAACCCCCGACGCGAGCGAGGATACGATCTCCTGCTTTCCCTTGCTTGAGCATTTAGTTGTTCCGGTATCGGAACTCTACCCCTACCGCAGATGGAAGAAAGTCGATACGGTCCGGGATGTGTTGCCAAGATGTGCCTCGACCCGCCCTCCGGCGCGAATTTTCCTCCTCCTCCGAACAGCGAAGCAGGGGGGATGGAGTTGTATCGTATCCGTAAATAGTGGTGAAACGAAGCGAAACGGTATGTCAAGCTCGTAAGTAACGAAAGCGTGCGTGCGTGCGTCCGGCATGCGGAGACGACGGGTCAGTAAGTTATGTACACACCACCACCACCAGCCCTTTCCCCCAAGGAAATACCGGAGTAGGGAAGTAGGTGAAAAATTCCCTTTTTCGCCGTTGGGGAGGAGGGGAGGGAAAAGAATATCAAGGATACTCCACCGACAGCCGGGCGCATTTCCTCGGACCGAAGTGGCAGTGGTTTTGGGCTGCATTTGGGCACGATGAGCGCCTCTCGCAAGCGGACCGGAGCGGGAAGTGGTTGTGCCGGAACAAAACAAACGATACCGTAAAGATAAAAGACACAGTGCAGAACAAACACGCTGTCCACCCGGCGAGGGTGGCGGCAACCGGAACGGGCCACTCTCAGTCGAGAGGCATTTAATTAATTTCCAACACTCCCACCCCCTCGGCGGCCCACCAACGAGCTCGGTGATTTGCGCTGTCCTTATCGGTGGACATATTTATGCATGCCCGATAGCGCCCTTGCGACAATGCCAGGAGAAAGTCGGACCGCTTCCTTGCTGAAGGCCCGCACACTGGTTTACTCGGGGGCATTAGACGGACGACTTATTTTATTACACTTTATACAAGCTAAAATGCATTAAAGTACAAATGTATCCTACACCACGTATTTAACCAAATAAAAACTGCCAAAGAGATAAACAAGCGTTTTACGATAGTACGCATATGCTCAAGGGGATAAACAAATTACTTTAGCAGTTAAAAATTATCAACTAAGAGAAGAACTAACATCTTCTGTTTGCACCCTTCTGCAAACTCATTACGCCTATTTTGCATAATATTATCATCTCACCTTGATGACGTCACGCGCAAGATGAGTAGTCCTGACACCGAAGGGCTTAAGTACGAGCCTTGAAGACGGACCTAGTGTTATAAAACTTTTTTTGACCAAATTTTTTTGTAGTAATATTACTTTCTTCTTCCAACGAGCAGCGTGATTGTTTTCCGAATCGTTTACCACACAGAAAACAAAGCTATTAGAAAAGAAAAACAAAATTAGATTTCCACATGCAGGAATACTTTAATTTATTAGTAGTTTAGTATAAGATGAAAAAACGAAACTGTTGTTTTATATTCTAGGAAGCTTTTTATAGATCGCACACAAGCTGTTAGTGAAACATTAGGTTACATAGAAAACAAGAACCCTTTCGCTGGCTGTTCGCTCCAAGGAATAGATATTTTTCAAAATAAATTTAAGAACATGGACAAGTAAGAAGCGTGTCCACACAGAGCCACTGTGCGAACGGGGGCCGCCCACAGCAATCGGTTGGCAGAAATCATGTACTCGACGATGGAGCGGAACTAGATAAGTCGCCCAGCGACAACACTATTAAACTATAAATCTTATGCCCTCTCGCTTCGATTCGGTTTTTGCTGGGAAAGTTGTACTTCTGCCAGACAAGCTAGCTGTGGCCGGTGTGTGTGTGGTGCGCGTTTGACCATTGTTTTTAACGTCTCTCGCCGGCGCATTTCTTCTTCCGTCTTTGAAGGGGTGGGAAGGAGAAAGTAAACACTTGGCAGTAAGATTGGCGGAAGAAATCATTGACCGTTAGCGAAGAACGTGGCTGTTGTAGGGTTCTTCCCCGGTAAAGAAACGGGGTTGAAGGGTTCTGTTCGACGTTGTCGGGCGTACACGAAGGGTGTGCAGCGGCGGGTGGGTGGGTGTTGGTCGGATGTGCCAGTTGTTTTCATTAGCACGCTAACCTTTTGCGACCCCCAAAAATGCCAAATCGCCTTTCCCGGAAGGAGGCAAGCGACGAACCCCTCCGGCAGCTCGACGGTCATCGGTGTGTGCGCCTTTTCTTTACCTCCCGGCCGAGTGGAAAGCTACACCCGGAACCAGGCTCCCGAGCACCGCCGAGCCGGGAAATTGATTATATCGTGTGTATCGGTTTCCACTTTCGCCTGAGAATTTTTGGCCCACCTCAGAAGAACGCTCCGGGAGGAGGGGGATTTTTTCGGGCTCATCATCGTCATCATCTCGTCCTCGTCGTCGCGCGGCAGCATACGTTGGACACGACCGCCCGTTAATGAATGTTGTGTGCTGACCGTTTGTGTGGTGAAACTAATTCGATGACATTCAGAAAACTACTCAGCCACTGAACTGGACGAGCATACACATACCGCCCCACGCACTCGACGATTCTAATGGAATTCATTTAGTGCACGATCCGCATTTTTTCCGCTCCTCAAAGCAAGTCGGCATCGTCGTCGTCGTTGTCGTCATCTTCTCCGGCTGGGCATGACGGGGACGAACGTATCCCAAAGTAATTTACGTTCACCGGGTTTTGGTTTGGTTTCGTCTTGGTCATGGTCCGTTTGTGGACGACATTTTCTAGGCCGGTCAGCACATATGCCGAGTAGGAAAAGACGCCATCCAGGAACTCGAGAGGTATCTGCAAATAGGCCGGAATGAAAAATTGACTTTGACTGACACGCACACAACGGTTCCCCACACCGCTCACCTTAGCCTTCTATCCGGCAGAACCTTTTCCGTTCTGCCCTGCTGGTCCTCCTCCTGCCAAGACATACCGAGTAGGTGTCGCTCATCAAAACCGGACCGGACGGAATACGGATGTGGCCGTCATGGTCTCCAACTCCCGGGCACCCGAGCAAGCGTTTATCTACCAATCGAAGACTAAGAACGACCGGTGGTGCGCACCATTGCCGTTCGACAATGTGTCGTTTCAAGGATATGCCGCGCTAAGTTATGCAAAACCCGTTTGCTGCGGGCTAAGAAACGGCTCCGACGGCATTATAAATGCGAAAAAGATTATCTCTCCATCGGACGGGATGACCAACGGGTGAAACTGGACGTTTGCCAGCGTGTCCCTTTTCATGCGAGATGTTGCTCCAGTGGCATGGGTGGGTTCCATTTTCATGCGCCTGTTGCCTTGGTTGTTATGTCAGTGTGTTGATCCGTTGGCGCTCGTCGTTGCGGGAAGAAAAGCACTGGGCACCGGAATCCGGAACGCCTCGGACACCCTCCGGGGGATCGGCTTAAGCAGGCGACGGGGTGCAATCGAAACCATTCAAAAAACCCCCTCCTAGGGAGAGGACCGGTCATCTGAGCCTTCGCCTTCGATTAGTTGGTTGGAACATGGGGCGCCTCCATTCTCCAGATGAAGACGGAGTCAATGAAGTGGACACATCTTCCAAAATGGATTTCATTGTCAGTCACAGATGGCATGGACCCTCTTCCTTTCCCTGCTTTTCGGTGACACACGTGGCAATCGGGCTGTGTTCCTGCGGGTTGAAGAAAAGGTGCTCTTATGACCGACACCATTTGAAACAAATTTCCATCCTCCAACTATGCAAAACGCAAACTCACGTATGGCTTATCTCGGACGAGCGAACTCTCAAACCCCTTATCGACGCACGGGAAATACAGTCCCACACCGGACCGAAACCAGGACCGGTCAGGCTTTTTTATGATAATGAGAACAGGTCGGGGGGGTCGGCACACGAGAGAACGGGGATGATGCTGATGGTCGTTGTCCTTGCCGGATCTCATATAATCTAATGTTTGATTAAGTTTTGAAACAAATATTAATCTGGCTTACACACTGCCGTCAGATTGAGTTGTAACGGGTTTCGGACAATGACAAGCTTGCAACTCGGACGAACGGACGCACGGACGAACGGACCGGCAAACAGACAGCCCCCGGAGGACGACACGACGGTGCTGTAAAGTGCACTTTATCTTACAATCGTTTTGCAAGCAACCACCTGCTGATAATAGACATTCGACTTCGTAATTACATCCCGAACTCGTAATCACCACAGCAACTGTTCCCTGGGCCGGGCGTATTTGGCATGATGCAGAAGCCCGCACAAACCACACACGCGTACACACGAGCTGTTCGAGTACCATTGACCAATTATGATAATACGTAAGGATTGACCATATTTTAAACAGCACACACACGCGTCGTTGGAAGCTGGATTTATCGTAACGATGTGACCAATGTAAGGTATATGGCTGCACCGGAAGTTAATGGTTAATAACTAGCTGATCGAAACGTGTCAGTCCGACGGATTCACGCGAGGTGTAATGATTGGGGGGTGTCCATGGCGCAGCGGTAGCGCAAGAAAACACCATGCCATAGGTGTGGGATCGAATCCCGAGTCTGACACCCCCCGGTATTAGGAACGGCTGACCACCGATCAATGATTTTTACCGTCTTTCGGTCACAGTAACTCTCTACGGAGAGAGGCCTAGTCCCACTTGGGGATGTTGTGCCGCAAAAGAAGAAGTAATGATTCTCTTTGGCAAAAGAATCTTCTCATTGCATTACCCCGCCACAAACACACACACAGGCACAGAGCGCAGTTTGGGCTTTGGATGGACACTTTGCTTTAAACTGCGGTGTGTGCGCCGGAAACTAATACCAGCGGACAGGATCGACGGACAGGAGACCCAAATGAATAGAAAACTTATGCTGTGCAAAATTTTCGACGGGCCACCATTTCATATTTACTTCCATTCAAGTAAACCACTTTTCGAAGGAATACTACCATTTAAAACCTGTTTTACAAAGCAGTAAATATCCGCGAATATCTTTGGTTTTTCTAGCCTCGTTTGGTATTAATCCACACCAGAAATAGTTTACAAATGACAAAAAGTTAAAAAAAAAGCTGGAATGAAAAATTTACACTAGAGCCATAACGTCACCTCTCCGGGAATCGATCCTTAGAACGAGGATCTTAATACCAAACTGAATCCCGATGAGCTAACGTTATGACTGAGTGTCACCTAGCAATTTGGGTTTTGTATCTGGCACTTCGGCTTACGCTCGAGTGTGCGCAGGATACTAATACCAGCGCACAGAATACAATACTAGCCCACAGGATCGACGAATAGGAGAACCAGAAGGATAGGAAAACTCAAGTTGGGTAAAACTTTCGACGAGCAGGCAATGCTAGGTGGCCTAGTGGATAAGGAGTACACACCCAAACTGGAAGGACCTTCGTTCGAATCCGAGTAATGCCTTAATTCGCTAACCCTTAGATAACCTTTTTTGTTCATCATTTCTCATACAATCTGACACTACTCGCATACTAAATATTATATTTTGTCCATTTTTAAATTATTTTAAAGTTCGTTAGCCAACTTCAAGGGGTTTTTTCCGATGAAAAGAAATTAAAATTGGATGTTCCCGATGGATTTACTAGCTTTTGGCAAGATCTACGGATGAAAAACCATAGCACTTTTCCATCCAGGCTGCGATGTCCGGGATTGCTCTGTGCGCCCACCTTACAAAGCGCGAGGCTCCTCTGGACGAGCCGCAAAAAAGTCGATTCATCCTCAGATAGAGTACGTCTCGTCTTCCTCGTGTAACCCCGCGCAGCTGGATGGTATCTACGGGGTTTAATCAAGAACATCTTTTATCATCACTGGATGAGAATCGAACAGAAGTCGGTCACGATCATAATCAATGACGACGTACGCTATAGCGAACGAGCTATATCACGTAGCAATTTGAGTTGTGTATTTGGCACTTCGGCTTACGCTCGAGTGTGCGCAGGATACTAACACTAGCGCACAGAATACAATACTAGCCCACAGGATCGACGAATAGGAGAACCAGAAGGATAGGAAAACTCAAGTTGGGTAAAACTTTCGACGAGCAGGCAATGCTAGGTGGCCTAGTGGATAAGGAGTACACACCCAAACTGGAAGGACCTTCGTTCGAATCCGAGTAATGCATAATTTCACTAACCCTTAGATAATCTTTTTGGTCCTCATTTCTCATAAATTCTGATACCTCTCAGATATTAAATGTATTGTGAAGCATACTTTAAAATAGGTCTTCTGTCGTGGGCATACGAAGGATAACCATTCTACGAACGGCGCGGGAGGCTCACGCTTCTTGGTAATGCCGAATTTTGGATTACTATTGCGTATAGACTTATGGCAGACAAGTAAACATGTTAGATGTTCAATCAATAGACGAACAATCAAACAAAACCAATGCACACCTGTGCGATTTACAAATGCGTTTGAACGCCCCACTTCATATTTACTTCCATTCAAGTACCTTCGAAAAGTAGGTATACTACCATTGAAAACCTGTTTTACAAAGAAATAAATATCCGCGAATAGCTTTAATTCTTGTAGCCTCGTTTGGTATTAATCCACACCGGACATTGTTACCAAATGAATAAAAGTAAAAAAAATGCTGGAATGAAAAATTTATGCAAGAAGCCATAACGTGAGCTAAACGGGATCGATCCTGAGCAAGTAGCACGAGGATCTTAATACACTACGGCTAATTTCTATAGCAGCACCCCTAATTTTTTAGTGGCTTTGTTACTTTTTTCAATAGAACATGTTTTTAATGATTGGAGCGTCCATTTTCTATAGCCGCACACAGAGTATTAATTTGATTGACTTAATTTGATAAATTAATCCCAATAAAATTGTTTAAAAATGCCAAGAGAAAGTTCTTTAAGTGAGAAAGAAAAGGAAATTATAGAAGCTTACAAGTTGGAAGGTGTTTCAATGTGAGAAATTGGACGTAGACTAAGTCGATCAGATAACATCGTACGAAATTATTTCAAAGATTCAGAAAAAATATGGTAGGACCAAACAAAAGCTGGGAGAACTGAGGAATTAGCAAAGCATTGTAAAGTAGGCCTCAAATTCCACCACATCACTCTCTAAAATCAAGTCCAATCTCTATTTGTCAGACTGTAAAGAAACAGTTCGGGAGATTTTGCATACAAGTTCCAAAATTATTGGGACAAAAATGTACAAGGTACCAAATGACATAAAAAGAAATAGAATAGAATTTAGGCAGACACTAGCTGGCTATCCAGTGGGACACGGTAAATTCATTGTAAAATACAACGTTCAATCTAACGAGCCCAAGTATATTTTTGTCCATTTTTAAATTTATTTTAAAG
>KE525142.1:219223-255785 GCA_000441895.2 Anopheles sinensis | reverse complement strand
ATCCTCAGACAACGGAATCTTCGTCATGTAACCCCGCGCAGCTGGATGGTAAGTACTACGGGGTTGATCAAAGCACCACACTCCGCTCTTTTTAACATCACTGGATGAGAATCGAACAGAAGTCGGCCACGATACGTATCAATGACGTCGTACGCTTTAGCGAACGAGCTATATAACGTAGCAATTTGAGTTGTTTATCTGGCACTTCGGCTTACGCTCGAGTGTGCGCAGGATACTAATACCAGCGCACAGAATACAATACTAGCCCACAGGATCGACGAATAGAAAGAACCAGGATAGGAAAACTCAAGTTGGGTAAAACTTTCGACGAGCAGGCAATGCTAGGCGGCCTAGTGGATAAGGAGTACACACCCAAACTGGAAGGACCTTTGTTCGAATCCGAGTAGCTCCTAGATAATCTTTTTTGCATAATAATTTCTTTCAGCTGTTGTACAGTAAACATGTCATCTAATTTTAGATGTGCAATATTTGTAGCATATTATGTACAAGACATACCGCAAATTTAGCCATGGAGAGGTCCGACTATCCACGTTCGGTAGAGGGAAAGCTCTAGTAAACCTTAGTATCCAACACACCAGAGAAGAAAATGTACAGAGATGATAAGAAGGTGTAGAAGATGTGCTTTATTATTGATGACATAGATTACAGATCATAGTTAAAGTTTTATGTTGCCCTATTCAGGTATTTATTTATGTTAAGCAGACGATACAATCAACATCAAGGTTAGTCCTGATCTCCAAAGACTCATTTTGTATTTGTTATAGAATTATTTTTCATAACAATAATAGTAGTACATCGTGGAAACAATAGATGAATCTAGTTATGAACAAGACATACCACAAATTTAGCCATGGATAGGTCCGACTATCCACTTTCAGCTGTAGTAAATCACACCAGAGAAGAAAAATTACAGAAAAAATACGAAGACAAAGAAAATGTGCTTAATTATTGATGTATTATATTACACATCACACCAAGACCTATATGTTGCTCTATTTGGGTAAAAAGTTATCTTAAACAGACGGTACATTCAACATAACGGTTAGTCCCGACCTTCAAAGACGTAAGTTTCGATTCTCATTTGAAACAATCGAGATGTTTTTACGACACACCTAAAAGCAGAACATAGTGGAAACAAAAACCAGGCAATGCCAGGTTTAGATTTGAATACGGTACCTCTTACTTGGACTCGGTATTAGTATCCATTACTCCGGCGCAATCAACAACTATTTTTCGCCCTGGTAAAAACCGTGCCCAGCGGCGTGTCTCTGAAAGGTTGCCCGTGATGGGGTCGTCGAGGAGTGTACCTCCCCTCCCATGTGGCCATTACAGGCAATCGTTATTGACCTCCGCAGCATATCGTCCTGGATGGTCGCAGCTGTGAGTATTCGTCTTCGGGTAACACATAAAACTCGGCATGACGCATCGACGAATCCAGCCTGCTCGCCAAAAGCGATAGCGACGATGATGATGATGACTAGAGCAGCGACGAACGCAAAAGGCATCGTCGTCGTAGAGGCCGAAAGTCATCAACATTACCCAATTGATTTCTTATGACGTTTTCTTCCGGTGGCACAGGACACTAGGAGGTAGCAGTTTGTCCATCTGATGTATAAGTTGTGTTGATTCCGGTGGTTGGCAGAAGCTGGAACGAGATTGATGAATATTTGAAAGGTACCACACCCTTCTACTAGCTCAACTCTGGAGTGTGTCCTCCTCCTTGCCAGGGACTACGATGGTATGCACAGATGGACTCTTCCGCCTTCTCATCCGTTGGGCAAATTGTTTTGTCGCCCGGCTCTCGCTCACCCGACGTTTGCTTCGGTGACGCAGGTGTGTCCTTCTCGTATTCGTCAATCAAACGCCGAACACCGTTCCGTGCCACCGGACAGCAGCAGCCAGCCGACGCTCAGTGTCAATAAAACTAAAAGCACACGCTTCCACAGAGGGCAGTGATCGTTTGCGCACCGAGGTTACAACATTTACGCCCTTGCATTTCGGCCGAACAACCTGCCCGTTTCGCTGGTTGCAGGTTTTTTGGCGAACGCGCCTTGGAACGTGTTTCGGGAGGGTCGAGACGGTACCGCTGGTAACGTAACGGTCCGGCCGGTCGGTTTGCGATGATGGTTATGGGCCAGAGTTCCACAGTTCGGTGAATATGTTCGGTCGGGTCAAGCAAATGGGGCTGCAGATTAATTAACGTTTAACGGTGGCCAAGCACTACTGCCATCAACCGGGGTGGAAGGTTGTAGACATCCGGAAGAACGCTCGTATTTTCCCGCTCCCTTTCTCTTCCTCCCACTTTGCATTGCACCGGCTGGATAGGTCGTTGTTCGGGGCAGAAAGACGAACCCACCCTTCTTAATCGGGTCCTGCTCCTGCTGCGCCAAAACTTCAACCAGGCACTCCATAGCTCTTCCAAAATATAGAAGAGAATTGATTTGAATAGTGGTCACACGGGCAAACGATGCGGTGTTGTGCGCTTCGACCGCTCCTTCCTCTCTCTTGTCCGCCAGCATAATGGACACTTCTCGCCCCTTTCTCGTCCGATGTCGCAATCACTCCACTCGGAAATTCATCCAACTCTCGACTGTGGGCGATGGCGTGGGACGCAAAGTGCCGAAAAGCCGTCCACTTGAAACACGTGTAATTATGATTGTTCTTGCTCCGAAAGTCGCCAACGCGCAAGAAGAATTTCTTCCACCCCGGGACACCAGGCGGTTCTTTCTTTGTGGTCTCTCCAGCTGAAGAATTGCGTGTTTGTAATCGAAATCTGGGAAATAAAAATAAAAAGAAATGGATTTTTATTTGTACTTGCCAAAACGGTGCATACTTTAAATCACCCCAACGCCGTTATCGACCAGGAGATCGCGCACTTACACCTTATGCCACTACTTGCTTCGGTTCTTCTGGCTAGAGATGTATTTCCCCAAGCAGGACACGCTGGGGATATGTTCGTGCTCAAGTATCGACAAATATTTGCATCGCTCGCGCCGTCGACGAGGAGGACGCGCTTCGACGAGACCGCCCGCAGTCACTTTCTTTGCCCATTACACGGTTGTCCTCTGCTGCCTTTATTTTGTGCAAATAGTGTTCTCATCTCTCCTCATCCGCTCCCCCGCCTTCCTCGTCCGCATCGGTGATGGACATTTTTTCGTGTTTTACAACGTTTTTCAGATTTTCGTACACCGTTTCTCTTTTTGAGGAGTGATTTTTTTCGGTGGATTTTTCTATAACAAATGGACTTTTTCTTTTGCTCGTGCTTCTTCAGTTTCCTTCCACAGCTTCACCTTTGGAAGGTGTTTTTTTTTAATTTTACCTTGACTTATGCTTTTCTTCTCTCTTCCTTCGAGTGGTGTAATTCACCGGAAGGAAAGGCCTGGAGGATGTCGTGTGCGGTGCAAAGTGGTTTGAACCTGCCGCATCATCGAAACTCTCCCCCGCCAATTTGATGTTTTTTTTCTTTTCATTGATGTTTCTTTGCTTGTTTATTTCGCTGTTGTTTTCCTCCGTCCAGGGTTGCAGGACAAAAGGGCATCACGGTTGCTGCGTCACCCTTCTCTCGCGCTAGCTTTCTGCCGTAGATTTCCCTGACTGTTGTTGAAAGGGGGTGGGGTCACTGTGGGAGATGATGACTTTTTCCTTAGGCGGCGCGAGACAAGACGCTTTGCTCCCGGCGCGTCCTTGTGCGACCAAGTCCTGAAACACCTTTCTTTGTTTGGCCTTTTATCGGGATTTTTGTGTGCTGTCCTATATGCAAAACTGCACAAGAACAAAGACGAAGTCGCCCGGGTGGGCCAGAAAAAGTCATTGGATCGGTTTGGATGATGATTGAGTTGCGAGGCCGGCCGTCGGCGAAACGGAATGGAAACGAATCCTGTTAATGGAACACCACCGCACACGTCCCGGGCCCCGCGTCACCAATCAGACGAAGAGGCGCAAAACCTCAGAATGGTTGCTGAAGTGGTGTGCTCGTAGAAAAGGATGAATTACAGCATCGAGAGGATGTCCGAAAGGTAGCCTCACTTTTCCCTTCCTCCTACCCGGCGCCCCACCGGGTACCGGATGTCGTATTGACAGACGGCCGAAGATGCTGTTTAGGTCCTGGGTCGAGACCGGAGGGCGCAGAGAAGATTAATTTTCATGAGCAATTTCGTCCTCCAAGCGGCAGCAATCGTCTTCTCACACCCACCCGGGTGGGGAAATGCAGCAGGGGTTTGTTCCGCCTGTGCTGCCCGTCAAACGCGGGTTGAGAAAGACAAAAACAAGGGAGTCCTTGTGCACGCACGTTACCGTAAGGACAATATCGGCGAAGTAATTCAGCTGCAAAACGCGGGAAGAATTTGGTTAAACCGAAGTTACTGGTAATGGATAGCCGGCAGACGGAAACAGATCTACTTTCAGTCTACGCTCTTCAAGGAAGCAAAACAAAAAAATATAAGCAGTTTTATTAACAGAACTCACCTTCCAGGAGATCTTTTTTTTCTGAAGCTCCGAGCTTCTTTTGGGATTTGAACCCACGCTGGAATTCCGAAGGACAAACGGGATGAGTGGTTCTAATGGAGCAGCGATAGTACGAGGAAACACCACGCCAGAGGTATGCAATCGAACCCTGAGTCTGGCACCTCTTTCTCCGGTATCAGGAACGGCTGACCACCTATATCTATAACACGCCTGTCGTGACTCTTAATCAGTTTTTATTATATCAGCAAACTTGTTTCTTGTATTTTACTCTTCCTTCTCCACACGCTCATGTCTGCTTCACATAAGCCTAACTACAAGACTGACTCGCGACACGCGTTCCGAGCGCTTCGATTCTTTTTCACCCTCGGCTGTTCTCACTGTCTCTTTTCCTCGTTTCTATCTCGCTCTCTCTTATTCGCCTCGTTTCGAATTCAAATTCGCACTTGCCAGCCTATGTTCGTTTAATTCGCCAAGCCTCTTTATCTTTCCCGTACCTTTCGATCGCTACAATGCCGATCAATTTCGATGAGAGGTCTAGTTCCGCTAAGGAGATATTTAAAAAGAGAAAAGGAATTACCAGAATGAAAAAAAAAATTCGAAGAAACCCATCGCGTCAATTTCACCACCATGAGTGTGCGCAGGATACTAATACTAGCGCACAGGATCGACGAATAGGAGAACCAGAAGGATAGGAAAACTCAAGTTGGGTAAAATTTTCGACGAGCAGGCAATGCTAGGTGGCCTAGTGGATAAGGAGTACACACCCAAACTGGAAGGACCTTCGTTCGAATCCGAGTGATAACTAATCCAATCCTACTAACCGTTATATAATATTTTCTCATAAAATCTTATTCTACTCGCATACTAAATGCATCGTTAAGCATACTTTAAAACAAATCTTCTGTCTTGAGTCTTCGTTGTCTACGACACGAAAAAGAAAGCTAACGCTTCTTGCCAAAGCCGAATTTTGGATTACTATTGCGTATAGACTTATGAAATACTAGCAAACATATAGGATGTTCAACAAAATCACCAACAATCATACAAAACCAATGCACACCTGTACGATTTACAAATGCGTTTGAACGCCACCATTTCATATTTACTTCCATTCGAGTAAACCATTTTTCGAAGGAATACTACCAGTTAAAACCTGTTTTACAAAGCAATAAATATCCGTGAATATCTTTGGTTTTTCTAGCCTCGTTTGGTATTAATCCACACCAGAAATAGTTTACAAATGACAAAAAAGTTAAAAAAAGAAAAGCTGGAATGAAAAATTTTCACAAGAGCCATAACGTCCACTCTCAGGAATCGATCCTTAGCAAGTAGGACGAGGATCTTAATACCAAACTGAATCCCGATGAGCTAACGTTATGACTGAGTGTCACCTAGCAATTTGGGTTATGTATCTGGCACTTCGGCTTACGCTCGAGTGTGCGCAGGATACTAATACCAGCGCACAGAATACAATACTAGCCCACAGGATCGACGAATAGGAGAACCAGAAGGATAGGAAACCTCAAGTTGGGTAAAACTTTCGACGAGCAGTCAATGCTAGGTGGCCTAGTGGATAAGGAGTACACACCCAAACTGGAAGGACCTTCGTTCGAATCCGAGTAATGCCTTAATTCGCTAACCCTTAGATAACCTTTTTTGTTCATCATTTCTCATACAATCTGACACTACTCGCATACTAAATGCATCGTTAAGCATACTTTAAAATTATTCTTCTGTCGTGGGCATACGAAGGATAACTTTTCTACGGACGGCGGGGGAGGCTCACGCTTCTTGGTAATGCCGAATTTTGGATTACTATTGCGTATAGACTTATGGCAGACTAGCAAACATGTTAGATGTTCAATCAATAGACGAACAATCAAACAAAACCAATGCAAACCTGTACAATTTACAAATGCGTTTGAACGCCACAATTTCATATTTACTTCCATTCAAGTACCTTCGAAGAGTAGGTATACTACCATTAAAAACCTGTTTTACAAAGCAATAAATATCCGCGAATAGCTATGGTTCTTGAAGCCTCGTTTGGTATTAATCCACACCAGACATTGTTACCAAATGACTAAAAATAAAAAAAAATGCTGGAATGAAATATTTACACAAGAAGCCATAACGTGAGCTAAACGGGATCGATCCTGAACAAGTAGCACGAGGATCTTAATACTGTACTTAGATAGTGGCTTTGTTACTTTTTTCAATAGAACATGTTGTTAATAATTGGAGCGTCCATTTTCTATAGCCGCACACAGAGTATTAATTTGATTGGCTTAATTTGATAAATTAAATACCACTAAAATTGTTAAAAAATGCCAAGAGAAAGTTCTTTAAGTGAGAAAGAAAAGGAAATTATAGAAGCTTACAAGTTGGAAGGTGTTTCAATGTGAGAAATTGGACGTATACTAAGTCGATCAGATAAAATCGTACGAAATTATTTAAAAGATTCAGAAAAAATATGGTAGGACCAAACAAAAGCTGGGAGAACCGAGGAATTAGCAAAGCATTGTAAAGTAGGCCTCAAATTCCACCACATCACTCTCTAAAATCAAGTCCAATCTCTATTTGCCAGTCTGTAAAGAAACAGTTCGGGCGATTTTGCATACAAGTTCCAAAATTATTGGGACAAAAATGTACAAGGTACCAAATGACATAAAAAGAAATGAATAGAATTTGGCAGACACTAGCTGGCTATCCAGTGGGACACGGTAAATTCATTGTAAAATACAACGTTCAATCTAACGAGCCCAAGTATATTTTGTCCATTTTTAAATTATTTTAAAGCTCGTTAGCCAACTTCAAGGGGTTTTTTCCGATGAAAAGAAATTAAAATTGGATGTTCCCGATGGATTTACTAGCTTTTGGCAAGATCTACGGATGAAAAATCATAGCACTTTTCCATCCAGGCTGCGATGTCCGGGATTGCTCTGTGCGCCCACCTTACAAAGCGTGAGGCTCCTGGGCGAGCCGCAAAAAAGTCGATTCATCCTCAGACAACGGAAACTTCGTCATGTAACCCCCACGCAGCTGGATGTTAATACTACGGGGTTGATATCAAAGCACCACCACTCTGCTCTTTTTTAACATCACTGGATGAGAATCGAACAGAAGTCGGCCACGATACGTATCAATGACGTCGTACGCTTTTGCGAACGAGCTATATAACGTAGCAATTTGAGTTGTTTATCTGGCACTTCGGCTTACGCTCGAGTGTGCGCAGGATACTAATACCAGCGCACAGAATACAATACTAGCCCACAGGATCGGCGAATAGGAGAACCAGAAGGATAGGAAAAACTCAACTTGGGTAAAACTTTCGACGAGCAGGCAATGCTAGGTGGCCTAGTGGATAAGGAGTACACACCCAAACTGGAAGGACCTTCGTTCGAATCCCAGCCATAAATCAAACACCATTTTTTTTTACCTAACCACAATATAATCTTTTCTACTCGATCACTCCTTTTAAAATAATTTCCTAGCTATGTCGGTCAAAATTGTTGTTTTATCTGATGTTGGTTGTTGTTGAAAATATTTGGGTTTTATAGGTTCGTTCAAAATAAAAGCTATCGATTAATTTGTCAATTCTATCAATGAAAATTCCTCTCTTCGACGATTACAATTATATTGCAGCTAGATTAACTCTTTCAGCATCTGGCGATGTACATTTTTTTTCATATATCAATAAATATGCTATATATTCTGTTTAATTCCAGATCCATTCGGAAACAGTTGCACTGTTGCAAGACCTTGGACATGATGTTCTTTTTCCGTTCATAAAAGTGACTCCAGTACCGAATTTTGGAGCGGTGAACGTGATATCGTTATTAAATCACACATTAGAAATAATGAGCGAGATGAGAAATGGTAAGTGAGTACGTTTCTTCACTATTCAACGCAACAGTAATAAGTGATTCAGGTACAACTTATTAATCACCAACTATAGATAATCATTATTTTTCATGTTATCGCAAAGAAATCTTCTTCTTGGCGTAACGACCTCTTGGGTCATGCCTGCCCCCTTATAGGGGGTTTACAAGACTTATTCCCTAATGTACGTGGATAGTCACACTCCTCTCGTACAGGGGAGGGTCCGGTCTCGGTTTTGGGATTCGAACCCACGCCGTCGAGGTCATGGGCCGAGTTTCTAACCGGCGCTACCGCTCGGCTATCGCGGACCCCGTACAAATTAAACTCACCACCATATATACACCACACTCTGCCAAAAGGCGTGCGGCGACAAGCGTTTATATTTGCGAGTTGGGATTTCACCACACATGTCAATTATGGATGTAAACAAACAAAGCAATAGTAGGAGAATGGAAAATCTTTCTTTAGTTATTAAAATCTACAAAGTTTCCAGCCCTGACATGTAGTCAAACACCTATTCTCTTGCCTAAGGAGCATGTGTGCGAAGTTTTATTGGTGTTGGTTCAACCATTCAGGAGGAGTTTTAACACTAAGACCGTGGCACAAGAATAGTATAAAAATAAGAGGCAGAAGAAGGATGTTCTCGAAGGTGAACATTGAATGGATGATGTTGAAAACAAGTTAAGGTTTAATCTTAAAATAAAACGCGATAAATAGTGGAACAATATGTGCTAATTTATATGGTTTGATGAATTAGTCCAGTCATATAATGAGTGAAGCGGAATCTCGGCAGAACAAAAGTGGGCAAAACAGCGAATCATGTTGACATGATGTTGACTGCAACTGATATGCACGAGATATAAAGAGAAAATTATTGCTTAGTAGCGGAATGTTGATTATAAAACCGTTCTACGAGGACGCGACGATTGCCGTTGATTAGAAATCGAACGGGTTAGATTGGAAAAACCCCGATCAGTAGCGCCATAAAAATCACCAGAACGAGAAATCTCTCAACCATAACAAACCACACCCCGTGGTTCCACCTGTTGGATCGCCAAACTTCTTTACTGGACGGATATGTGGAGGGGGGAATTAATGATAGTCCGGTTGATTGCAAAATCCGATCCCCAACCCGATAGCTCATATCTCCCCCGCAACAATGTATAAAAGATATGTATATTTAACATAAGCACAATCGCAGCGCATTTACACCTTCTTGGAAATTGAAAAACCAAGTAGGGAAAAAGAAAGTGCGAACGTGAGGGTTTTTCGCACACACAAATACACACACACACACACATGTACGCACGCCTGGGAGGAGATTCTTTTGGATGCAAAGAAATGTGGTGTACTTCGCTTCGGAGGGAGAATCAATGCGAGAAATCAGCAAACACCCGCTGCTCCCCATCGCGGAAAACCCAACCTCAACAGATTAAAATACTAAAAGTGTATGTGCGTGTATGTGTGTGTGTGTCTGTGCTAACAAAATCCTGACGGTGGATGAGTGAAAATTACAAGAACGGTCGGTCGGTTAGGGTGACGAAAATTAAAACAGGCAAAAGTAAATTCCTCCCCCTAACGCATAAACAACGAGGCCAGTGACCGCTTGTGAGACGTTGTACTGGGTTAAAAACGAACAGGGTCACAATCATCGGCTGGAAGTGCAAAGGAAAGCAGTAAGCAAGTCGAAAACGTACGTATATATAAATACGCATATCTTTGCAATCGGGATTGCTACCCGTCAGGATCCTGTCTTCCTGTCACACACTTCTTTCCCCGTTTTCTCGAAAAAGCCTCGGGAGGAGGAGGAGGCGAAAGGATCTGGACCCTGGGCCTTTTTCCATCTTCCAGCGTACGGTTCTCGAACCCCACAGATACAAATTGCACCTCGAGTTTTCTTTTCCACCCAAGAAGTCGAACGAGTAATTATTTTCTTATCCACAAACCTTAAACCTAAGCGAGCGAAAGAGGCGAGAAAAAAGGGTTGTGGTAGGGAGCGAGGGTGGTGGAAAGCGGTGATGTATTTTGCAATATTTGCATAAAATCTTGCGGCTGCAGAGCCGAACAAAGAAATTAATGGCGATGGGTCCGCGCCACGCCTGGCAGGATAGGGAGATTGTGCAGCAAATTGCTGCAGCAGCAAATCTCTCTCCCGTTGCCCGGGTCAATGCACTTTCAAGATCCAGCGTCCTTTGTAGCGAGCAGCTCACATATATACACACACATCCAACACAACACGGTCACACGCATAAAATCACGTAACCGCCTGCACGCACTCCTTCTTCGATTCATACACCTCCTGGAAGGTTCTTATTTCCGATTTCCTATTGGGGGGTGATGCAGGAGGGAAGGCGCCGTAAGATGCATCTTCGCCTTTCCTTTGTTTGCTGGTATCCCTTGGTAAACCACCCCACTCCATCGATTCCTCTTCGACGCAAACAGGTGGGGACGCTCAAAGTATTTCTTTTCCTCGTAGGGAAATCTCTTTCATCCTTCCCATCGCTAGGTTACTGGGTAAATAGGGCAAACAATTTTGCATCGGCTACCTGAGGGGGGGGGGGGCGGGAAGGGACAGGAGGCGTTGGTTAAGAAGAATTGCATCGAATCTCCCCCCTTTGATTTGTCACAGCACTCCCAAACACACACACACGCTAAAAAAACCCAAAGGGTGAGGTCATAAGGTACGGGTTAGCCTGGCGGAATATCCTGCTTTGGCGTAGGGGAATGTACTCAAAAAAAAAATACTCCCCTATATACAAACACACACAAACATGTGTAGGGAAGGATAGAAGGGACATCACACGAAACGGGAGTGAGGAAAAGAAAAACAACAAAACAAGAACGTCTTGCAAGTGCAGCGGGCAAAATTCGACCCTAATAATGATGCACATTTCGTGGGGCGAGCGTTTTACATCCACTGCCCCCTTTTGGGGCGACACCAGCAGCAGCGGGTGTGAAAGGGCGTAGAAAAACGCGGCAAGGAAAGTGAAAAGAGTTTTTGAAAAAAAAAACATGGGGTGTGATGGATTAAAAATGGAAAAGTGATTCCTCTCCAGTGGAGAAATCTTGAAAGCACAATGACACACAGAGCAGAGGTCACGGCGAAGTTCAACCTGTGCCTGTTGTGTGTGCGTGACCCGGTGAGTCCTGATGATCCTTCAAAAATCTAATGGACGAAATAAAAACTTCAAGCTTCATGTTTAACGTCTCCAAATGTCATCGGTTACAAAAACGTCAATTTATTTTAGTTAACGTTGGTTAATAAACCTTTATTTAAAACTTACACCCTCGAACCGATTAGTTGGTCTAAGTTGAAGAATATTAGAACGCAACTTCTTAGCCAGCCGTCGGAAAAGTAAATATGAGCGAACAAAACGACCACAGGATGAGAGAAAAAGAAAACCACAAGGTGAGAGAACCAGTCGATCCAAAGAAGAACACCACAATATTCCACCGACACACCACCAAAACAAGTTGAATGAAACTTACTCCATCGAGCGCACCTCCTTTCTGATGATCCTTAAAATATCTGAAAGACGAAGTAAAATCTTTAAGATTCATGTCTGATGTCTCCAAATGTCATCGGTTATATAAATGTCAATTTATTTTCGTTAACGTTGGTTAATAAATCTTTATTTGATGCACACACCTTCGGACAATTTGATTGGTATAAGATGAAGAATATTGAAACGCACATTTTTAGTCATCCATTGGAAAAGAAAATATGAGAGAACAAATCGACCTAAAAAGAAAACCACAAGATGAGAGAACCAACCGAACCCAAAGAACCCAAAGAAGAACACCACCAAAAACAAGTTGGATGAAACTCACTCCAACAAGAGTAGGAGGTACTGAAACAAGAAAGGAGGTTTCTGATGATCCTTAAAAAAATCTGATAGACGAAACTAAACCTTTAAAGCTTCATGTTTAATCATGTTTAATGTCATCGGTTATCAGTAAAATTTTTAAATTCGTTTCGCTTAGTTAATGAATCTTTATTTGAAACATACACATTAGAACAATTTGGTTCGTATAAGTTGAAGCATATTGAAACGCAAATTTTTGGCCAGTCATCGGAGAAGAAAAGATGAGAGAATCAATCAACTCAAAGAAGAACACCACAATATTCCACCGACACCACCAAAAACAAGTTGCATGAAACTTACCCCTTTTGAGTGCTCCTCCTCCTTCCTGATGTTGATGATTGTGAAATTTGATAGATGAAGTAAAACCTTTAAGCATCCTCTTTAAGGTCTCCAAATGTCAGTTTTGTTATCAATTTGGTTAATACATTTTTATTCATACAAACCCACCGTCAAACCATTTAGTCAGCATTAGTTAAATAAAATTGTAGTGAAAATTATTAGCCTGGGCCTTAATTATTGTCATCGGAAAAGAGAGAACAAATCGACCCAAAGAAGAACACCACAAGATGAGAAAATCAATCGGCGCAAAGAAAAACCACAAAAATCCACCAACACACCACCAAAAAATGAAGGAAGAAACTCACTCCATCGATGACGCTGCACAGCTGGTTCTGTAAGGATGCGCCCTGTAAACTTACTCGCACACATACGCGAAAACAAGAAACAGAGGAACGGTTTAGAAAATTACTAAACATTTATATTTACATGCGAAAATTATGCGCGCGTTGGGGCTTACCCGAGTTCAATAGCTAAAATCGCTAAGATGGCCACCGGCTGCGTGTGTGCCTTCCTTTCCTGCGACATATGCCCCCTCCCTTCTACTACTACTCCTATTAGGCACGACGCAGACACACACACACACTAGTGGTGTATATATATATATTTAATTAGTTATCTGCTATTTGGCACGTTGCTCCTCAACCGCTACCTTAGCTCGATCGTCAACCACGGCCGGTCCTCCTCCTGCTCCGGCTCCTCCTCCTCCCCGCAGGTTGGGGTTGGTGGCTTGCGAGCGGGCGTACATCAGCAGCGCCGGGCTGTGGCAGAAGCGGTCGTCGAGCGTCCTAAAGCTACCGAGAGTGTTGGCCTTGGTCCCGCGGCACATGTTGTACTGGGCCTCCTCCAGGTTCGTATCACAATGTATGGGATGAAAGATGTGCACCAGCGACGGGTCCGGCGCACGGAAGATGGCCAGCTCCTCGGTGGGCGCTAGCAGCGCGGCGGAGGCGGCGGGTGGCGGTGCGTCCGACCCCCCGGTGGCCGCGGGCGGCGGGCGGTTGTTGCCGGCGGCGGTCAGCGGATCCCAGCGGCCGTCCGCGATCGCCGCCAGCCGCTGGTTGCCGCGCTGGTTGAGCGCGATCACGCTCTCGAGGAACTTGACGTCCTCCAGGCCCCAGCCGGTGATGTCGGTGCTGAAGCCCTTCAGGTCCGGGTGCAGCAGGTCGGCCTTGTAGATGCCGGCCAGCCCGTACCCGAACTGGCGGAAGTAGCCGCGCTCGTCGTTGATGGCGTACGGGGTGGAAAAGTTACGCGGCTGCTCCGTCGTCGTCGTCGTCGTTGTCGTGGGTGCACCACCACCACCCACCATCATAGCTGCCTCCGCCTCCGCCAGGATGGTGTTCGGTGGGCGCGGATCGTACTCGCTGAACACGATCGGCAGATAGATCTGCCGGTGCCGGATCACATGGTGACGGATGCGGTCGAGCGACTGCACGGTGAAGATCATATCGACGTCGATGAAGAACAGTATGTCGTCCGGGTCGCAGTACGACGAGTGGATGGCGCGGTCGAGCGCGACGCCGCGCGAGAAGTTCCCGTGCAGCTGCAGGTAGTTGATGCGGTTGGCCGGATAGCGCGCCTTCAGGCCGTCCAGCAGCTGCATCACTACCGGTGACTCGACCGGCTCGACGAACATCGACACCAGCAGGTCGGTGTGCTGATCCTGGCGCAGTGCGACCTCCTCAAAGTTGCGCAGGAAGCGCATGAACGTGTCCGACCGGCCGGAAAGCGGGATGACGAACATGATGCGGTCCTTGCCGGGCGTCGGTTGGTTCCGATAAGCGCCCGCAAAGCCCGCACTCCCGCCATTCGGTACTCCGAGCGTATCAGTCAGCCGTTCTAAACCACCGTTGAACAGTGACTTCATCCGATGCGATATCCGATCTGTGAAGGAGAAAAAAGTTAATTATAAATCACGATGGTTTTGCTAAATTTAATACAAGGAAAACAAATTCTCACGCAGACATTGGACAAGTAAAGATTTTAAAAACGCCTGGAAGTGAACGTTTCAAAAACAAGATGGGAAACCTCCAGTTCTAAATCAATATTACTACAAAGACCACAGTAAAACTATCAATTTATCAAAACTTCACGAATCAGATTTTTCAAAATACAAATTTATCGAAAAGTTATATAAATTTCTCAAACAATAATGCTTTTGAAGTGTTGTGTTCAGAATATATAATTCTGAATAGAAAAATTTATATTCATTTAGGTTAGCATGAATGTATTCAATTAACCAAGGCCTGAAACTTCTGGAAAAAATATTCTCACTATCACCAAACAATTCAAAGATATTGCATAAAAAGTAACCCTTAATAACGATGGAAGTGAAGGTACTAAGAACCTCCACTTCTAAATCATGTCATTGTTTGTGAATCAGCCAAAATTAATTGTCAAATCACGAAAGTATTATTATTTGTTACATTATTAGAATATCACAGTAATGACGCAACAGTAGTCTATAGTATTATACTGTTCGTTTTTGCATGGGTTTTAAAAGGGTCCAATGGACTTTTAAACGAAGAACTGTTTGGTTTAATCGTTGTGCTTACCAAGTCCGGTGGCATCGATGAATCGTCCGGTCGGGTCGGAGAAGAAGGTGCCGGTCTTTTGCTTCCTTACGCCCGGGATGGTGATGAGCGCCTGACTAGGTACGACGCCGTCGGTGATCTCGCGCACCTGAATCTCGGTGAACGAGCGCTGTATGTACAGGTGACGGCGTACCGGCACGGTCATCTTCTTGCCGCGGTACTTCTTGTACACGAGCAGCAGGTCCAGGATGAGGTCCTGCCCGTACAGGCTGTTGACGCGCGTGTAGCCGTACAGCAGCTCGCGGAACTCGATCACGCGGCCGCGCTGGCGCGAGAAGTTGTTGATGTGCTCCATGATCTGTGGGGAGAAAATACAAAAATGGTGCGTGGTTTACATCCTCCCTACCCCTCGTATGGGTGTATACACGTACCTCCCGTACGACGTCGTTCAGGCCCTCCTTCACCGAGGACTCGATGCGGCGCTTCGGGTTCGGGTGCATGCCCGAGTACAGACTCTTGGCGATGAAGTCCCACTCGACCAGCTCGTCCAGTGCGCGCGGTCGATGCCGGTTCAGGTCTGGCGTGGCACCTTGAAAGAGAATAGTCAATAGTCGGCTAGAAAACCAACCATCCCCCCCTGTGCGAACACACTCGAGACTCGTTGTTGTGTGAGGTGGCTGGCGTTGCTTATACATACCGAGCACGTTGTGATCGCCGAGGTAGTCGCTGCTGCTCTCGTCCTGCGGGAATATCGGTACCCCGGGCGCTAGGTTCTTGTTGATGCGCGGTATTTGCAGCAGGGACGTCATCTGGGCGATGTCACGGTGCAGGAGCAGTGACTCCTGGCGCAACTCTTGGGCGCGCAGCCCGAGCATATACGCGTGCAGTCGATACATGAAGGCGGGCTTCTTCACCGGGTGCAGCGTGATCGCACTGTGCACCTCCTTGCTCTTCAGGTTGCCGGAAAACGCTCGACTGCCGCTCGAATTGTGGTGCAGAATCGATTGCATCTGGGGAGGAAGAAGACGTGTGTGGTGTGGATGTGAGGTGAGAATGCGCTCCTAGTCTCACTCCATGTGCTTTACAAATACCTCGTAATTCCAGGTGCACGGTACACCGGCAAACTTCTGCACGCACCGGCCCACCTCGACGTCCTCGTGCGTGCTGTAGAGATTCTTGAGGCAGGTCGGTATATGCGGTGCAACGCGCCGCAGAGTCTCCCGGCTCATGATCACACCTGGGCCGCCCATGCAAAAGTTCTCATCGAACTCGAGAGACAGCAGTCCAAACTCCTCACTGTTGCCCCGTCCTGCCTGCCCGATGAATTGTGGCTTGGAGCTGTCGATCGAGCGGAGGAACTTCTCCAGCCGATCCGTCCGGATGTAGACGTCGTCGTCGGCCCGGGCGAACCACTCGAACCGGTCGATGTAGTGCTCGTACATGTAGTGAAGCATCATGAAGCTCTTCTTTTGCGGCGGGTAGCGATCGTCGACGCCCTTGAGCGCGACCAGCGGCAACCCCGGGGCGCTCGAGTCCTGCGAGCTGAAGAACGCCATCTTGCCCGGGATCTGCCGGCCCCAGGTGTCATACACGGCCCGGGCGCGCCCCTGCAGGAACTCCTTCGCCGTCATCACGCCGACAAACACGAGCGTGTTCTGGGAGTTGGTGGGCATCTCCGACGGCTGCAGCCCGATTATGTCCAGTGCGGCTGGTAAAGGCGAAGGGAAGAAGTGAGTGTTAGAAACACAACCACCACCGGTTTGCGTATATTAACGAAAAGAAAAAAAAATACGGCACCACATCCTCTCACAACAGATACAGAGACGCGAAGAAGACGCACGTCCGGTCAACCTATTAGCTGAACCAACCCTCTTCCTCCACCCCAATCTCTATCCAACGATCCCATCAGCGTATTCATCATGCGCTCGGACCATATCTCCTCCTCAGCGCGAAACGCGTGTTTGAAAAGTTAAACATCGTGTCACTTACATTCCCGACACAGACTAGGCATACCCCAAGACCCTAAATCTGAGACGTCCCACTACCACCATATGCCAGGGAGAGTTCTACTTTCCTCCACACTTCGCCCCTCTCCGCAGTGCACGCTAGGGATAGTGTTTGGAGGAGCAATTTTTCCATCAACATCAATTGACGCTCATGAGAGGTTGGACTTTCTTCTCCGTTTGCCCTCCACGGGCTTCCTACACTACTATCCGGTGCGAGGGAGATTCTCCTCCTTGTGCATATATTGGGCTCGAGAAATTGGAGCGAGCACTACTTACAAACCTCCTCCCCCCTCTCTCACACCCACACTTCGCTTTTCACCTCTTTTTGCGTCGGGGGAAATATAGCACCAACGGAGTCTGTGCTGTAATTTTCTTATCAAAGAGATCTCGCCAACCACGTCGCCCCGACTGAAGAAGAGACCTGCACCCGATATATTCCTAACTGCTACCCTTAACCCTGCTGCTGGTCCACTACTTTTGCTATGCGCACATATGATGCATGATTGAAAAATCAATCTGTCGGTGGGACACCACGACGACGATCGGTTTGCCGGAAGCCAAAAACAAACATGTGGAGGAAAAACGAAAGTGCGTACAATTCCCGCCATCGATTAGGACTGGCAACCGGTAGGACAATAAGCTGTTTATTACCAATCGAGAAGACTAGAGAAAACAGGATTGTTTGACCCGGAAGGATTATATTTAATGTACCGTATTATAGCGTGTATGATGACCACCTCCTTTTAGGCGTCGAGGAGAGCTATCAAATAAGCTTCCTTCTAGCGTTAGTTTATGAAGTCCAGTGTGCCAAGGTCAGGGTATCATTCTTGACTACAACCTTACATTTAAAGATCACTACAAAACTGTGATAGACAAGGGAAATAGTATGCTGGCCGTTATTATGAGAAACGCTTATGGCCCAATGTACCTAAAAGCTAGTTCGCTGAATACTAGACTTTAATTCTTACTAAATTAGCTCTTTTTTATTCACCATGGTTCAGGCCTACAAGTCACAACACTCATCATGTTTCGTGAATAATGAAGGTTAGAAGGTTTACTACCTCTATCTCAAATGCGAAATGTTGTCCAAGCAACGTTCATACCAAAACTATTGACTAACCAAATTGACGCTCCATTACTAAATGTTTATGCACCTGAGCGGGCCCTAAAATTGGGAAGCTATTAGAGTGCGACGGCAAATTTCCACAGTGATTTTATGTTTAACGCGGCAAAATCTTCAAAAACACCACACTATTAACATGGATGTCTAGTCTACCACTGATTAATGAATAGTGTTTATTTTGTTGTTTTTTTTTCAAGAAGATTGTTAAGTTGAATTAAATTAGAGAGCAATACTATGTATCCATTTTTGGATAATTAATTAGTTCTCTCTTAAGGCTACCCACCATTGTTTATCATTGGTATGATATTCTAATGATGACTATAAATTTTAACAGTAAAATTATTTAAATTGCGAGACATTAGAAATTGAAACCTTTCATAAACTTTGAATAAGTCATCAGGAAGGTTTGTTACAACACGCGGGATTGTAATATACGCTAAAATACGATACGTAGTACCTAGAATGAACTGTTAAATGAGCCACACTATATTAAATAAACGAATCAAAGGTCATAGTTTGCTGTCAAAATTATACATCACCAGAAAAAAGGTATAACAACACATTTGAAACATGATACAATAAACCTACATATTTTAACAAGAAACGGAAGTTAACGGAAGTTAATTGTATGCTCAATTTATGGCTCCATTCTACCTTTTTGAGTGAAAATTAATCCATCCAGTGGATACTCAAAAGGATGTTAAACATACATTTATTAGAAAAGAAACAATCGTTAATATGAAAGTATTATTAACACAGAATCAAAGTATATGTATGTATGTTGATATTTTTAGATAGAAGGAAACACATTTGATTAGGTTGTGTTCCTTTGATGTTTGTAGAAATTACCCAAAACCTGTTCGTCCCAAACATGTGTTGAGATTTTTGATAGAAAGAAAACAGCTTTGATGAGGTTATTTTACCTTGAGGTTAGTTGAACTATTCGGAACATTTTCATTCAATATTATAAAATGTTTCCGATTAAAATCTCTAAGAAAAAAAATAAACCTTGCCGTTTATCGACGATTATTTTCGTTGCGAATGCCGCTAAGGGTTGTTAAAATAATCATCGGTGTCGGGACTATGTGGTGCGCGTGCAGCCCGGGTGCAATCCTATTGATCTCTCTCGTCGGCCGGAAAAGACCACCCCGACGCGCCTGCTCCAGTCACCTCATGTGTAAGTCTCTCTTTTTACCCTGTGCGCTTAGAGAGGGGCTAAGAATAGGCCAGTATTTACAGCAGAAAGGCCTTGCGGGGCATAAACAGGCGATGCTAAATTCAATCTGGCAACGGGTCCATGCAAGCCAAGGCCACCGACGACGACGACGTGCCGGGGATCAGATGTTCCCCCCGCCACAGCCCAACGTGTATGTTCCCCCTCCATAAATGGTCCATACAGGGCGAGAGAGAGAGAGCTTGGCGCAAGTTGATTGCAAATTAATATATTAAAAAAACAATCCCATCGGATCTCGATCGATGTGCCGGGGGATGGGGTTCGAAGTTCTAGTCCATTTCATAAACACAAGGAACTCGCTTCGACCGAGCACACTTCGGGAGACACAACATACCCTGAGTGTGCGTTTGCCTTCAGCGACAGAGAGGCCGGACGTTGTTGCACGGAAGGTCTCGCGTCGGATCGTCGTCGCCGGACTGTCTGCCCCATTATTACTACTATTATTAGAGCGCATCCTCGATCGGCGAACAAACGACCCGGTGTGTCGTAAGCATCTGGCCGAGGATCTTCCAAAACACTCCCCGTTCTCTTATAAAAGCAGACAAGAAACACATGCCACCATGTGCGTCGATGCACGCAAACCCCACTTTTCCGGGCTCTCGGTGGATGCACTTCAGATCTTCGCGGCCTGGGAAACAAAAGCAACAATTGAGAATGCTGCGGCGCGCGGGTTTTCCAGGCACTCATTCAGCGGAAAAGCCAGAGCATTTGGAATCAAAGAGCTATTAAACCCGAGCTCGGGAGATAGCGGAGCCAAACGGGGGTTGGTTTTCTTAAAAGACCCAATCCGAGCGCAATTCAGATCACTTTAATCTTAATCGAACCACAAAACTCCGAGTTCTCGAGCATGCAATGGGGGAGTGGAGTGGGGGATGATGAAATCGCTGCACCGCCGTAGAAGCAGTGAGTCGGTAAATTAACCCGCCGCCATATGATTCACTTTTCCCCGAAAATATAGGCCTGGACCGGCCCCGAAATTGTACCAGGAAATCATATGTTTGTTTGTTTCGATTCCATTTGCAATCACTTTCTCTCACACCAACACCGAGAAGCGCTGGATTACGATGGTTTCGCAGCTATTTGCCTTTGCCAGTGACGCGGTACAGCTGCTGCGAACGGAGGAGAAGAACATTACATCGGAAGCGGGAGATGAATGTTTAACCATAATTAACCATACAGCACACGCATCGTGGTATCTTTAGGTATCTTCACATTTTACCACGCGACTATCTTCTTTTTCGCTTGTGGAAGACACACACCCGACATTTACTTGCCGAAACCAATTGTTTAACAAGGTTTCGGTCGTGGCATTGCGGATCCGAGTCATGATTTTTTCCCTTTCCTGTGGTACCTTTTTCGGTAGGTCGAAGAAAGTGGATACCTCAATTACCCCCTCGATTTAATTCGCTTTTACTCCAGATTCCTATAAAAAAAAACTAGCTGTATACTGTTCTTTTTCAATCCAAATAGTTTAGCTGCTATTCTCGTATTAAAGGCTTTTAGCAACAGCAAACTTACTATAAAGAAATAGCACAAGATATTCAACGGTTAGTTGTTGCTTGTCAGTGATAATAAGTCACCCTTCCGCAATTCTGGTGGAAATATTCTTATATTTGCAATATTTTTTTTAAATTGATCGTGACAATGTTATCGGTTGAAAACATTACAAACGCATATTTGATTTTCATTTCATTTCATACTGAAAAATAATGAATTCTGGTGTGTGCACATAAATTTAATATTTCAGGGCAGGGGTCAATAACTCGAACGATGTCAATATGTTTTGAAAGTGATAATGAACCAAATGGAGTATCAATTATCTTATCCGAAAAGTAACATAAAGATAAGAAAAAACTATTTTAAAGTTGAACACTTAACCATTAATATTAATGTTCATTTTTGTTGAATTACGTACTTCTTCAAAATAACTGTTCGTTTGTTCATTTGCCTCTTTTGTTACAATTGAAATTAACCAGTATTCATCGCTTGATGCTGGACGAGATTCACGATAATTGTAACAATCAATAAGGCTTCATAAATGCGATCGAAATAGTCTAATAAACCACTTCTTTCAAATAGTTTCAATGAAACCTTCTTTAAGGGAAGAACAAATCCGATATGAATTGAAGTGCTTTTGTTAAGTTATTCCAAAATTTTCTTAAGGGCCGGATTTAGTCGATCCCTGGTTTTAAGTGCCAAACCAATACTGCCTTTCAAACCCACCTTTCAGTTAAAAGATGTCATAACAAACGAATTGGATTATTCTGATTTAATTTCAATTCAATTATTTCTGAATCAATCGCTAAAAATGCTGAATTTTGGTGTGTACACATCAATTTAATATTTTGGGGCAGGGGTTAATAACTCAAATGATGTCTATAAGTTTTGAAAGTGAACCAAAGGGAGTTCCAAATATCTTATGCGGAAAGTAGCATATGTGATAAAATATTTTAAAGTTGATCATTTATCCATTATTTTTTGTTGAATTACGTACTTCTTGAAAGTAACTCTCCGCTTGTCTCCTTTGTTACATAATTGAAATGGATTGAACTGATGAATTGTTAACGTGTTATGTTGCCGCTTGACGCTGGACGAGATTCCCGAAAGTTGAAACTCTTATAACGATCAAAAAGGCAATCAAAATTGCGATCGAAAAAGTCTAATAAACCACTTCTTTCAAATGGTTTCGACGTACCTTCTTTTTAGGAAGATAAAATCCGCGAAGAAGTGTTTTTTTGTAAAGTTGTTTTAAAAGCTGGACTTCGCCATTCAAAAACCCATATCAAAGAGATTGTGTTAACTGATAGCTGTTGATGATGATGATTCCACTTTTTCTACTTCCGAACTGAGAGCAACAGCAACAAGTCATAGAGCATGCTTTCAAAAGCATCTTCCCTAATGAATGCTTATTCAATAAATGGTTAAACTGAACTTTTCAACTGATCGATATAGCTTGTTGCTCTATTTGGAAAATGAAAATTATGTTATACAAAATCAACAACTGATTGCCTTCTTAGAGTTTGGAGGAAAAGAGGGTTGTGTTAATGGTGACGACACTCGGGGAGAGGGTCTCTGTCGGGTACTTACATGTCTGCTTGATGTTCATCGTGTTGCACATGCTGACCATTTCCAGCGTTCGATAGGTGCGCAGAAATGCACCCACGCACAGGCCGACGATGATGCCGAACAGGCCGTACAGAATCTTCTTGCGCTGCGACATGCTGCCTGCTGCATGAACCACTGATGACTGGAAAACAATCCCTTCGCCGGCTTGGTCGTCGTCGTCGTCGTCGTCGTCCGTTGGCAGTTCGATCTTTCTTCGTTTCTTCGTTTCCTCCACACGCCCGGAGGGGAAACGGTGAGTTGTGTATCGGGAATACTGTGTGTTTTTGTTTAAAATCACTATCTCCTGCTGCTCGTTTCCTTCTTGCTCTCCGCTGTGTAGAGCTTGTTCCGGTTTCGTATTGGAATTCTTATCGTTAAAGTTATGTCTATGGCTGCTCACTTACGCGTCGATGCGATTTTTCCTTTTCTCAGTGTGTTTGATGTATATTTGCCGCCGCATGTAATTTTTCCCCCTCGTTTTCCTCCAATATGTGTGTGGCTCGTGTGTTTGGAAGGGGGTTGGTTTTTGTTGCGGGGCTTTGGTAGACTAAATAGTATGAAATGCGTTGCGTACACGCCGGAACCGGCGGTGAGTGATATCAGAGTAGCAGCCCAGTTGGGTCAAATTCACTTGCCCACACCGTCGGCAATCTGCAGCATCCGCGCGAGGCGGAATTCTCCGTCGATTCGTCACCACCACCGTGTGTGTCGTCGTTTCGCGTGGCGGATCTGCTGCTGCTCTGAGGACGGCTTTGTCCTCGAACCACCCTCGCGCCACCGGTGCAACAAAACACACCGGAGGGGACCGTCACACAGCCTCACACTCCCTCCTTCTTTCTCTTTCTTGCCTGCTTGCTGCCCGCTTAAAGCACGACGCCCCCGCGTCTCCGGCGGCGTCGCAACCGACACCGTTGGCCGTTACGTTTCTTGCGCAGCCGGCGGTGCTGCTGCTGGTGCGCTCCGGTGCTTGCTGTGGCCGCTGCTGTAGAAGTCCGCTGCTTGCCACGCTCGACTGACACTTCCATTTGCGGCCACCGTGCGGCGCGGCACCGGGACACAACCACCACCACCGCCAACAACGGTCAACCTTTTCCCGGGGGGTGCGGGTGGCGCGGGGCGATCGACTTCGACTTTTACACGTTCGATTTGCTGTTGTTGTCGTCCTGCGGCTTGTTCTTCCTCTCCGATCGTATTTTGTTATTGTAAGCAGATAGTAGCAGCAACACTACGGTAGTTGTGGCAAACTTCTCCGACCCTGCTGCCAACAGCGATGCAGCGGTGCAATAATCTCCTTCATCTAAACGCCCTTTGCTGGGCCTGATACTGCTGGAATGAGAGAGAGAGAGAGAGAGAGAAAGAACAGGTGAGAACCATATTATGGAGGTTGGTTGCCAACATGATGAAGTCAAACTAAAATAATAACACAAACTAAACGGCACACAACACAACAACCGGGAATTGCGGTGTGCACGATTACACACGGCGAGGGGCGCCAGCACCGTGTGTCTCCTCGGTGGTGATGGTGGTGGTGGCTAAATAACTGCACCCGACCCTGCGAGGGTCACCCACTAATTGCACTCGGTGGCGGCTGCAATCTCGAAAATCGAAAGGCTCATTAGAGAAGAGCGTCGGTGTCGGGGTCTCGTAGAGAGGAACACACCACCGGAACCTACTACGCGACACTACCAACTGTGGGATGGCTGGGGGGGAGGCCTAAAAAGATCAAAGTGCAGCCACACGAAGGTCCCGGGTCCGTATCGGAGAGAAGGCGCCAACCAACCACAACCCAGCCGCCTTCCGTGTTATCGATCGTGCGCGATTTAGCCGGCGCGCGTGTGTATTACTGGGTTTTGCGATAGCGTCACGCACGTAGAAGGGCCCCGGTCGTAAAGACCTACAGTTGCTCCATTACATATCCGGACGGTGTTATCTAACGTCGTTCGGTTTCGAACGAACAAATTAACTGACGATACCGGCACGACGGTAGGATCAAGAGAAGTGTCAAAAGGCATAACCACTGCTCATAAACTCGTTATTGATTTAGTGCTTCATGTTAATTATTTGAAAAAAGGTTCGAATTAGTGACCATCGGGGACAGGATACGTCCTGGTTGGCTTACGTAAACACCTTTGAGGTGAGTCAATTTTTTTTCAACCTTGCTATTTGATCCCAAAGCAATCTAAATTTGGCTGTGTTTTAAGTTGATACGGAGATTTCTATATTCCAAACGCAATATTAACATTTCATTGCGGTGTCATGGTTAACCCGGGATGTAGACAAGTAGTAATTGCAAGCTGTCACTCAATCTACTAAGACGAATGCAATATGTTTCACTATAATGAAATAAAATTTGACATTTCTACTGAAAGTTGCTGTAATTATAACATTTCAGTTGATAGCATCGAACAAAATCGACCTATCACATACGTCAAAATAGACGATCGTCACTGTAATAGTCAATTCAATCGCTTGAGAGCACTGTCTTTTGTAGGAAAATTTGACGAACAGCTGGAGATAACGATAGTTATTGGTAGCACATAATCTTAATCAACAACAATGACGATCGTTTAGTTGACAAAAGACCAGCCGATAACCTCACACACGACGATAAAACTAAAGAACACACACTAGTCTTTACAAGTAGTTTTGTCCAGTTTGGAATGTAGGAAGATGTAATAATCGCTATTCTAGTTGCAAATTAGTCGCCAAAAAGTTGTTTGTGAGCATTGAGGGGAGAATTCAAATTGCTCGAACTTATTGTTAACGATCGTTCAGTTCATGAACTTCGTTCGGGATGCATTTATTGCGCAAGGCCTCATAATTGCAAGCTGTCACTTACAACAGTAGTGTCAAACGTCATTTCACTGTAATGAAAGCACCATAAAAAAAGTTGAAGAATTTATTGGTGACTGATCGAACACCTTCTTGAGCAACGGTAGATGTGCGTCACTCTCTCTGCGGTGTTAGATTTTTCGGGCACGATAAATCGTTTTCTGCTTGGAGTTTAATCGCCAAGGGAAAAGAACGGATGGAAGAAGTTAAACTAATCATGCAGTATGTGACGAAAACAGCACATTAGTACCGAGAACTGGACGGTGAGTTGATGAAAATTGGGATGTTTTCCTCGTTCACCACCCTCAACCTCAAAAACCCAACCCCCGAGGCCTTCTAAGATAAGACCGGGTAGCGAAAAGTCTAGGACAAGGCACCGAACATCGTCACCCTGTTTCGCCAGACGACATCCGGAAGGCCATACGGTGTTGCGGTTTGTCCACATGGAAAAAACAAAAAAAACGATTTCGAACTTTCGACGACCTTTATCTCCTTGCCACGCATTATATATGAAAAACGCATTGTGCATGCTTTGACTTCTTTTTTGTTTTTAGTGGGTTGTGCTGTTTTTTTTCTCTTCGGTGCTGATAACCATCCCCGACAAAACACCATCTCCCCCCTGATTTCGTGGACAAGGGCAAAACTGGAGAGCGAGAGAGAGCTTATCGATTATTTGTTTACGTCCCAAAATATGTATGTGGCCTCCGCCGATGTTGCCGATCAGGTCGGCGCGATAATAGGAAGGGTAAAAGCCGCCCGATAAGGCTACACTCCGTGTTCCACTGTTCACGACCGTCGGAGAGCACAAACGCACGATAGACATAACACCACCACCGGGGAGGGGTTGGAGGAAGGTTACCGGTTGCAACACACACGGTAGGAGAAAAAGATATGGCAAGGGCAAGGGAAGACAAAAACAAAGTAACAAGAGAAGAAAACATTACACCGAAGAAAAAATGTGCAGTCCAGATCGCAACTCAAACAAATTCAAACATGCTGTAAGATGGCAAAACCTGAACAATTATACCGAACTGGTTTTGGGTGAAAGAATAAAACCAGTGGTAATAACCATAAAACAAGAACAAAATCAAGATAAAGTATAATACTATACAAGCTACATGATGCTTGGTCAAGGAGAAGACTTCATTGAAGTAAATGGTGAAAAATGGCCACTGTTTTAATATTTTCCATTTGTGATAATCAACTGGGCAATGCTTAGCTTTTGAAGAACTATCTCTGCTCGAAGTGTGTAATAAAAATAAAGAAGGAATAAGAATTCAGATAAAGCACAAAATAACACAAACCACATTATGCATAGAATAAATGATAAAATTTCCCTAAGAGGAACGACTAGCAGTTCCAATCCCTAGAGCCTGAGAGACCAACTTAGATCGATCTTTTAAATAAATATAAAGAATTAATTAGAGTTCAGATAAAGTATCAAATAACTCAAGCTACACTATGCATAAACTAGATGAAGATAGAAACAGTTCTCTTCGAAGAACGACAACTGTGTCTATATTCCCCATTTGCGATAACCAACTCCGCAATGCTCTATGAGAGAGACCAACGCAGATCAATACAAAAAAGTGTGTAAAAGTCATAAGGAATATACACAAATTCAGACAAAGCTTAAAACTACACATGCTACATTCTAGATTGACTAGATGAAGACAAAATCAGTTCAGTTCTCTTCCAATAATGACAATTTCCAATACCTAGCACGTGAGAGATGAACTTCGATCGATCTTTTCTAGATCAGAATTCACTTTCGGTGACAGAATAAATGCAAAAAAGTGTACGATAAATGTAAACAATACATGTTACATGTTATAAAGTCTAGGAGAAGTCAGAATCAGAGTTACCTTTGAAGAAACCAACTCCGGTAGATCTTTTCTAGATCAAATTTCAATTTCGGTGAGAGAATATATATAGAAAAAAGTGTGTAATAAACACAAAGAATTAACAAAATTTCATTAAAAACAATACAAGTTACATTTAATACAATCTAAGAGAAGACAGCATCAAAGTTCCCTTCGAAGAATGACAAACGCTTCCACCAACGCCTAGTCTGAGACACCAACTCCAACTGAGATCGATCTTTTGTAGATCAGAAATCCTTGTTACCCCAAACATTGTTCGCATCTTAAATCTGCAGCTTAAGTAGCGCGAATCTACTTGTGTCTGAATTCTTTATCCCCGGCAGTTGCAGCAGAGTTGTTGACGCAAAGGAATTGCTTACTTCCGTTACCCAAAATAATAATTCCTCGCCACATCTATATCCTCCCCCTGCCCGGGACCTGGAATGCGCAACCACCATCATCACCACCATTGGGGCCGCGCATTACTTGAAAACTGGGTCGAAGTGTTAAAAAAACGGCGACGTGAGGAGATTAGATTGATTATGACTGGGAAACGATGCGTGTGTGTAACAAAGGGTGGGGAAGGGGAAGAGCACACACATGTACACAGACGAAGGTAAATTAATCTAATGCTAATTGTCGTTATTTCAGCGCACTTCAGAGCGAAAAGATCATTTCGCATGAGACAACAAGGGGAGAGAGTGCTGAACCATAATTTTTACCAATGAGGCGCAGCAATGCCCGTTGGACTTTTTGGCGGATGGTAAGAGAGTTCGTGGGGGAAGGGAGTAAACCACAATAAAGTGAAGCGGGGAGGGAGGGGAAGAGAGACAGACACGCCATGCCATGGGGTTGTTTATTATTATTGTATGTTTCAAAAAATGTTCTTCGGTGTTACATTCCTGGTTAGGCTGTAAGAGAGCTTCATCTTACTTTTATGTCCCCCTCCCTCTCTTCGCTACACCCTTTCCCACCCCTCATGTATGTACATATCTCCGTCACACACAATCTTTCCGTCTTTTCGGGCGCGCCAGTGACCCGGTGCGGAGTGTGTTCTTCTTCTGCTCCGTTTTCTTTTCACACAGCGTGCAAAGTGCAGCGAGCGATATTTGTGTGACCAGAGACGACACGCGTGTCATGTGGTGTGGTGTGCATGCCTATGTTTGCGATAACTGACCGGCGGAGGTAGAGTTCTCGTAGGCCGTAGGAAGCGCCATCGACAGGGAAGGCAACAACAAGGCCGGCAAACGTGCGCGCGCGTTTTGGAGGAGGGAAATATGACACTAACGATCAACCTCCGGTGGTGCACACGATCCTGGACCGGACTGGACCGATCCGGGGTATCTAAGCTTCGGGTCGGGGTACACATACGGGAATTCATTGTAGTGTCCAGCTCGACGACAACGCACTCACGACGCACGGCCGGACGGTGCTAATTGAAGAAGTTGTATCTCTATCTCTATCTCTATCGCTGGCAAGATCCGAAAGCCAGTCGGTTGTCGGAGCAAGAGATGCTTCCGGTTTCACCTTTGCTCAACCTCCCCGAGACACCCGAGATACTGACGGAGTTTGGGGTCCAAGAGCTCACACACGTGCCGAATAGCAACACGTTGATGGGGTTTGTTCGAACTTTATTACCTAAAATAAAAACAAGTCATTAGCCATACTTTAATCAATAAACGCTGTTGACGCTGGAAGGAGGTGCGAAAGGCTAAAGATCAAACAAGCTTAAACCCGCGTTTGTAAAATTCTGTAAATTGCAATGAATGAGCCAAGCAGCACGTAATGATGGTAGATCATACCCTTATTTTGACCTCCCCTACCTCAACAAATCAAGTGATCGAGAGTTTTATTGCAACACGACGAGCCAACGAGGAGAAGTGTGTCTTCTTGTTTACGTCTCCTTCCGCTTACGAGTGTCTCAAATCGCAATCTATTTTCGCAATGCACAAAACAGTCATGTGCGCACGTTAACGAGTTATAAAAAATGTGCAAATGATTGCACTTTATGTCCCATTAGTTTTCATTAGGGGGATGCAAGGGCACGCCCTGGCTGTTTCCTACCGGAAAAAGTCAAAGAAATGCAAGCGGGGAGCAGTCGAAAATGAGGATGATTATAAGGGTTTTATTATAAACTAAAGAATTTTCCCATAGGAAATCCTTTTTGATGTACATCTAAACGAAATATTTATGTACCATTTCGAGAATTAAATGAGATGTATTTGCAACTAACCACTTCCGCCCGTAAGGATTATGCAAGATCGGGCCACTAAACAAACATCTATGGCATGTTATAACAAGCATTCCGAATGTTTAAATCTGGGGTCGTCAAAGTCCAGCCTGCCAACTGATGGCATCCAGCCCGAATGAAAATTTTTGTGTTTCATACAAAAAACCCTGTTGTTCAATACCTGGTAACTAACCTCAAATCATGTAACTGAACTCTTTTTCTATCGTAGTTACTGTTTTGATCGTTCTGCAATTAAAAAGTCTAGTGAAGTGATGAGAAGAAGGAATAGCTTCTTCTGATTTGATTTTGAGAGCTTTACCACCACTAATCTTATGAGTTTAGTCCAAAATCCGGCGGAAATAATTCGTTTTGCTCAATAAGAAAGTAAATGTGACTCGCGATATAGACAAAAACTTCTCGGATGGAGTTATTTTGATCGTCTCCATAATACGCCAGAAAAACCAGGGCATTTTAAAATAATATAAAGGAGATACTAGACTATATTTCATAATAGTAGAGGATAAATTTGAAGTACAGTTTAAGAAATGAACAGTATAACAAACCAACATAGATATGTTGGAAAAGATCAAAAATTCATAGAAAATAAGTATGCCAATAATTTAAAAAAATTATTGGTAAGTATTTTTAGTATACCGCTGGTATAGATCATACAATGCCCAAAGGTAATATTTATCTTTAATTGCACTGTTGAAGCTTAACCTACAAATTCTTTAAATGTTTGTTTGGTCTACTTGTTTGACGACAAATAAATAACGGATCAACACAGTGTATGTGGCGTTAAATTTGTGTAGTTAAAATTTAATTTGACGTTTGACCCAAAACACTTCATGTCGAATAATACATCGGAGGCACTAATCATTTGGGACTTGGGTGGGGATTGCCTACGCGAATGGAGCGATTGGGTGACGCGCGTGTAGCCATGACACCCAGGAGATTACGGCGATTCCAGGAATTGCGCACTCCCGACACAATCGCAACGCGAAATGACACACACATGGTCGAGTTTGGGGTGACGGATGGATCAGCTCTCGCAGATTACTTCCTGATTCCTGAAAGGGAAGGCGACACACATCGCACCTACCCATCAGGCCACGTGAGGAGGGAGGAGGCTCGGCTCCGTCTTATCAATTGCAGTAGGGAGAAGGTTGTGGAGGTTTGCCGGCGTCTTCCAAATGACTACATTGACACGCATATGTTTGTCCAGATTGGATCGTTCGGAGAGCCGGTTTCGTCACGAGATATATTAGTCACGTACTTCCTGGGATGTAAATATACCTGGAAGCGACAGCGAGATCGTGACGAAGGTGAGGGAAACGGTCAAGCATTAGGCGCCCAACACACCTCAACGTACTCCTGTGGTCAAGAAGAGTTAGCGTTCCTTCAACCTATTTCATGTGGTTCGTCGCTCCGCCACCGGAAGTCTGCAACCGAAGCCCAACGCAATTGTGGATCGGACGACTTTTCGGGCGCTCATTTTTCCGACCACGCCATCTGGTAGTAGTTTTTGCACCAGAAAGCTTCTTTTTATTTTCGAAAAAAAGAACATCACGTGCAAAGACCCTAACCTAAGAAACTGGGCTCCACGGCGCGCCATGTACTTTAATTCCTCAACACTCTTACGAAACACTACCCCCGGTTTTTGAAGGCTCTCCCCTCGTGCCCCCATTCCCCGCCACCATCCATCATTCGCAGCGGACGGCGTATCGTTACGAAATTCTGATAATTAGGCAATTTTTGCCCCTCTTTCCCTTCGTGCAAGGAAAAAAAGAAATAATGGATATTGGGAGAGCTTACGACATTAGAAACACACCGTTGCAAAAAAAAAAACGCACCTCATGGCAACCAGAACAGTACAGGGTTGTTGGTGGTGGAGGGTACTGCACCCTGCGGCTAGAGAACATAATCCAGGTAAACATAGGCAACCAAGTGGAGAGAGAGAGATAGACAGCGGGCGTGAGCGTGTGTGTGTGTGTCTGTGTATTTGAGGCCAGCCGCGTTTCAAGGCTAAGCACAATTCTTCCTTCGCTTGTGCGCCCCCCAAAAAACACACATGCTTTTTCCTTGAGACGGTTGGACATCACCTCTTCCAGACACGAGCGACGGAGAGGGGGGGATTGAGGGAGAATTTTTCTTCCTCTCCCTAATCTTCCCCACATTGCACACACACACACAGGCCGTTTGCATTTGGGGCACGGGATTTTGGGGTTTTTTTGACAGGGAAAACCATGCGGTGTAAAACGTAACCGATGTTCAAATTATCGTACGATGGAAATACCAGCAGACGTAGGCTAAAGCGTACGGTTTTCCAAAAGGAAGAAGACCCGGTAACACGTACTGCAACAACACAACCATTGCACAACCCGCTTAAGTGCAAAACCGAACCAATTTTCGAACTGCACACAGTGGGAGAAACAGCGGCGTTAGTTTGGGAGCAACAAGTCTAGGCTCAGGGAGTGCAGGATAGAGGACAGGGCCTGACAATTGGTGGTGGCGAACTTGAGCTTGAAATGTCAACATGCCTTCCCTCCGTTCCCAACACACAGTAGGACAACAGGGTGGAGGAATTGCAGCAAAAAGGAGTGAGGAGGGGGCAAAGCGAACGAAAATGAGCGAAATTGCGTTTTGGTTTTTTGCAGTGATTTGCGATACAACCCTCTTCTCTCTCCCTCCCATTCTTCCTCCTCCACCTCATCTCAACCCTCAAGCCAAGGTGGTTATTTTCTCAAGTCGCCGAAATTAAAGAAACGACCGCGCGAGATGTGGATGCTGAAGGAGCGTGCCGCAACGTTGTTAGAGTATGTGTATGTGTAGGTATGCTAATAAAAAATCCCATACCCGAGGGGAGGAGAGGAAAAAATCGGGGATTAGAAATTACGCCAGTGATGGCAAACTCTGGCCCGCTTTCAAACATTCCATGGCGTCAACCCGAACATAATTTTCCAATCATGTTTTAAAACACCTCATCGTACTCAATAACTACCTTATATTAGTCGACCTTAAAAAAAAAAAAAAATCGAAATAAAACCTTATATTAGTCGACCTGAACAATTCGAGGTCTATAATCCACCTTAACACGTTGACTGCTAAGCCTTTTTACACACTTTTTTAGTACAATCATTTTCGATTTATTTTTTTTATTAAATTTATTAAACATTCGGTTTTCGACGATCTGGCAAAGACTAACCTGCCCAGAGAATAAGTTTTTAATATTACTATAAGTTTCATGTTGCATTTTCATATATTTATGAGGCAAAAACTTTTTAGAACTAATGACAGCTGGCTATCAAAAATGATAGCCATGGCAGTCAACGTGTTAAACGGGTGGAGCCATATTTTGAATTAATTTCTTTTATCGACAAAATTTAAATGTGTGACAAATTTCCCTTATAGAGATTAACATTTATTCTCTCGATCGACCAGATAGAACCTCAACAATTCTTAACGAATTAATCCATAAATTCCATTCAAATGGTTGTGTCAGTTTGGTACAGGCGTCCTTTGAGAGAAATATCCTCGTATAACAGGAACGACTGATACAAGGACTCACAATCAAAACGAACAACTCCCCCAGGACCGATCCTCCCTCTGGAGTAGGTCGTTCCCTCGCATGGTCTGCTTTTGTAGCCGAGTTTTAAAAACCACACACCGAAACAGGCGGGGTGTCGACGAAGACTGGTGGTGATAATTGGTACACATAATGGAGGCAAATATTGAATGAAAATCGGGCAAAAGGTAACCAACCCGGCTTCTGACGGATCACCTGGGGATAGGGAAGGGAAGTTATGTTCCCCGGGGAAACGGAAGACGTTTGCCAGCACTGGAGGCTACATAATATCTACCAACCCGTTAAGGAAGCCGTTGCACACACGTCGTCGTCGTCGTTGTTGGCCGGTTGGTTGTCTGAGGCTATAAGCCGGCCGGCCGGCTGTTCTTCTGCCGGTGAGTTGTGTTCTGTGTTGACTCGAGGTGACGAAGGGGGGAGGAGGAGCCCGTTGATGGAAGCCAGGTTGATCGAGACGGGGGCGGCTGGGGCAGTGTGGATTGATTCGCTCCGTTTTTCCCCCTCCCTCCCGCACACACACCCAACCCAACCCACCAACACGGCCAAAGGGGAGATAAATTAGCGCGAAATTGAGGGCCACTGCAGCAGCAGTAAGACGGTATATGTGGGGTAAGACGCACCACGCACAACACACAACAACGAAATGCGCGCACCGAGAGACAACGAAAGAAGCGCACACCACACGCACAAGAGAGAGAAAAAAAAGAAATCCGCCCCGCACACACCACAAAAATCGAAAACGTTCGTTTTACCGAAACAAAAAAACCACGAAAACAACGAAAAGAAACGACGTGAGGCAGTGTTTTTTTTTTTTTTGAGAGTGACCGCGATTAGCGGAGGTGCGTGTACCACTGTGCGCGCGGACGTACGTCAAAGAAATGGCCCACCGGTGTGACCGTGAAACCTACTACTCCGCACCTCCATATGGGGGCCGCCAGCTAACAACTCTGTTGCACCTCTCGGCGTTTTCCCGAAGACGGTTCCCGGCTGGTGCACGCATACACACATGCACTTCTCTCGGAGCGCTTAGAAGCCTTTTTCCATGGCGTTTCTTCTTGTACCCTTTTTGTGTGTGTGTGTTTCGGAGGCCACTTGAAATTGTCACACAAATTTTCCTCCAAAACGCACGAAGAAAGCCAAAACCCGCGCACTGTTGTTTGGGCGACGAAATAACAACCACACCACCACGGGGCAAAATTCGAGAATGTGTCTCGTCTTCGCGGGAGATCTGTCAAAGGGGGAAAACACACGTAAAAAAACCTCGATCCAGCGCGGGGTGCGTTTACACGTACGCGGTTCACCTTCTGGAGCAAGTACGCGCGCGCACTCTGCACCAACCAACAACACGCACCTTTTGGGCCCCGGACTATTTGTCGATAAATTGGAATGACGACGGACGGGGTACACGAAAGCCGGCCTTCGCGGGGGGTGGGAACCACCGTGCACGGGAATGTCAAAGCAGACACAACAAGACAACACACTGCACAGCAATGCCGGCGGTGTTGTGGGGTGTTCACGGTTCTGTTGTCGTCGTCGACAGCGCCTCCTGTGCCTCGGTCGGCTCGTGTGGAGGAGCTGGCTCGGGTTTTGACGTTGGCTTTGGCTTGACGGGACTACCGGGGCGTCGCATAGCGACCGCAGGGGGATCGTTCGTTGCTTCTCTCACGGGCAACAACGCACGGGTTTCTGTTGTAAGGAAGGCCTCTTCCCGTTGTGCCTGGCCAGGGCCGGAACCGAATCGAAACGTTTGCACACTTCTGTTTGGTCTAACTGGTTTGCTTCGACTGACTTTTTCTCGAGATGGCGCGCGCTGCTGAGCCGGCCGCGCACTTTCGCTCACCAGCCTTGGGCTATACTGCCTGCTCTCGCTCGCACAACCCTGTGATGGCATTTTATGCTCCCTCTTGCATCGCATTCGTACACGCCGGCTCTCTCACTCTCTTCTCAGAGCCCGGCGACCGGACCGGCGGTCAAATCTCATCACGCGATGTGTACGCCGCCACACTATGGGGCAAGGGTGGGCACAAATGCCCGAAGGGAACCTTCAACCGATTCCAGTAACCAAAAAAAACAACCTGCATGGAGCCATTTTTTGCAATTGATCAAAAAATATTCTACAGGGATTTTTTCTGTCCAAATTTTATTAGTGGTTGCTAATTATAGGAGGTTTGGGATCACCCGGCGGCGTGGTTTCTTCAAACCTTGCCTTCCCCCAGGTGTACCAAAAAGAACTGACCATAAACTCGAACGAAAAGAGTCTAGGTAAGCCATAATTAATAATAGCCACCGAAAACCAAAACTTAACAAAAAAAAGGCACTTCACCACAAACGAAAACCGGGTTGCCCAAAATCGATTGATTGCACAAATTGTATTATGGCATTTTCAAATTCATGGAAAATTGTCAACACCACTCCACAAAAGTTTAGCATTACTTTTTTGTTTAACATAGGCCTGGTGTCAGTGCTCGTCCGATTTTTACCGCATCAGCTTTTGACAGGCGAAAATGTGTGGGATTTGACAGAAGCTTGTCGTACGACGCAATCAAACGATTTTGCATCTTATCGGACGATCGTATCCGTATGTTATCTGTCAACCAAATTGGATTTTAGACATTCGGAATTGAGGTTTGCATCTTTAAAAAATAACAAAATTCATGCAACTTTCTTAGAATTTGACATTTTTATTGCTCAAATAAATTAACCGAAATTTTTTATCATTTAGAGCGATTGAAGTAAAAATGCATACGATAATAACATATGAAAGAAAAATATTTATTCCCAATTTACGACCGGGCCGGAGCCACAGTGCGGCTACGAATTTTCCACCGAAGCCTTTTGGCGCACACAGTCGAATACACACGCGCACACACACGGACAGATTGCGGCCGAGAGTGCAGCATACGATGACCACATGTTTTGAGTATTTCTGTTTTCTTTTTTCGTCGGAAGGCCCTTAAGGGCTGGTGGGCCAGGTCCTGTGCCCGAGACGGTTCAAACTTCCTGACATAAACCTCTGAACCGTCGCCCTTCGTTTGCATTCAGCTCTGCCCTTTAGGCCAGAGTGCGTTCGTGCTGCTCTCATCTCATCGAAATTTGTTTGGATTTGTCTTCCCTTTCGCTGAAGCGAGGAGCTGCGAGATAAGTCGGTGGCCGAGACGCTCTCGGCGTTGGTAAGAAAAAGATTAGAGAGAGAGTTTCTTATTCTCAAGTTCTCTCGGTTTGTCGCATCTTGCGCTCCAAACGTCTCGGTGGACGTCTTAACCCTTCGGTGTGCAGAGAGTGTGGTGTCGGATAATGCGCCACCATTTCGCGGGGCTTCATTCTAGGAACGGACCTTAACGATCTCCTCCGGTGGTGCCGGGTGTGTTTCTTTCCCACTCGCACTTCCCGTACAATCGAGAGCAATGAGATTCGATACACTGCCGGAACCGCAACCTGACGAGATCGGACTGAATGTAGACCAGGGGGGGGGGGGGGTTCG
>KE525142.1:200637-217657 GCA_000441895.2 Anopheles sinensis | reverse complement strand
TTTCGCAACCGACGCTGTATCGACGCCATCTTGGAATCGATGCTCACTAGATGGGATTTTGGACGCCGATGCCCGAGCAGCTTCAAATTGGTTTGCCAAATCTCATCATTTTAGCTCGAAAAAGAAACTCACGCACGCACAACAACACGCTTAAAAAGCACACTTTTCACGACACTGGTCGTCTTTTTGGATAGTTTTGGATAGTTTTTTAAACCAAGGAGGAACACATCACTGGACTACGAATCACTTGCGAACGAATTGGGTGAGGCAAATTGTAGCTGGCTAGGCAGCCAGCCTTCACTGGGAAATGCAGAACCTTCTATTCTTCTTTCGGAAGGCCAATCCAAAGGCAACTGCAGAAACAACTTCAAATCATAGTAATCAAAACCGACGAATGCCGTACCGATTGAAAACTGGATTTCTAGTATAATGTAATTGCTGATTCACCACTGACAGTCCAACTTCAACTGACGCTTCACCGACGCCATCTTTTTAGCATGCACCACAAAACTCTACTATAGTTCACTTTCAACGACACTGGGGTCTTGAAGCATTAAGATTTCTATTTTTCGGAAGGCCAAACGAATCGCAACTCCAAGAAAACATCAAATCAGAAACACTCAGAATCGACGAATATCGTCCGAATGATAATGGGATTTCTTCTGAAATGTACTTGCTGATTCGCCACTGACACTCAACACTACGAATGCCACGTCACCGACGCCATCTTTTTAGCATGCACCACAAACTCTACAATAGTCCACTTTCAACGGCACTGAAGCATTTAGATTTCTATTTTTCGGAAGGCCAAACGAATCGTAACTCCAAGAAAACATCAAATCAGAAACACTCAGAATCGACGAATATCGTACCGATTGGTAATGGGATTTCTACTAAAATGTAATTGCTGATTCGCCACTGACACTCCACATTACGAATGCCACGTCACCGACGCCATCTTTTTAGCACGCACAACAAAACTCTACAACAGTTCACTATTAACTACACTGGGTCTTGAAACATTTGGACGAAAGCTCACCCGTGCAAAACTGATGGGATAAAATCGTAACTAATTCGTATTTCGCAACCGAGACTCCAACTACGACTGACGCTTCACCGACGCCATCTTTTTATTTACCCTAAATGGAATTTTGCGAAAGATGCCTTAAGTTGGTTTTCTATTCCAGCACGATGTCGAAAAAATCGCACGGCCCGAAACAGGAAATAAATTAACATTTTCATTAGCCATAGCTGTTCACGGATGAAAGCCCAAATCATTTTGACGAAACCTAAACCGGGTAATGGTACTCGAACACAGAACGAACAGAGCAAACTCTGCCGGGTGAAGAATATTGCAATGTAGAAGACAGCAGCTGGTTCAGTATTACAATTTCTTGGAGCAAATCATAGGGCAACTTTAGGAAACCACCAAATCAGAGAATCCGCAATCAACGAATACCGCACCGATTGATAATCCGCGTTCTAGCACAATTTTATAATCGTAATTACTCGTAACCGACGTTTCACAATCGACGCTCCAACTACGACTGAAACGACACGATCGCCATCTTGGAATCGAAGCGTACTTGATCGAATTTTGACAATTGATGTTTGTGTCATTTCGCGGTTGCTCGTTGTTCAGGTTGGGTTATTTCGAGTGAGTGTGCGACGAAAAATGAATTCCTATAGAAAACAATTTTGTGAAGCGAATTTAAGTTCCAAGTAATTACCAAGTCGTCAACGCAATCGTTTCGTCGTCGGACGATTCTCGAGAAAGGCAATTTGTTGAACAAAACCCGGAGAAGTGCAGCCTCGCAACTTGGTGGCCTTCCATTGAAAAACGTCGGTATGAGGATGACCGGAACGATTTGAATCCGTAAGTTTACAGGGTTTCGAATCATATAATGGAACACTTGAATCAGTTGATGTAATGTTTCAAATCGGTACTGGAAGAGTACATGCCAGCTCTGTAAGTTTACAATCAAATAATGGAATGTTGCATACATTGCCTGGAGGTATGCAATTCTTCTCTGGAGCAATGCAAATCGATTTAAAATGTGTTTAGGGTTCTACGAAACTCTACAAATGTTGTATGTTGCAAAATGCCACGTTGCATCATGACACCATACACTGTGTTCAGTTACTATAGAGCCACTTAGTAAAATCTGAAAATGTACGGTAAAAAATACTCAATGATAAAAACTTAGTTTTTTCAATTAAAGGATGTTTATATTATGCCTCGAAAAACTGCTCAAAGTTAATTCAAAACTTAGCCTCTTAACACCAGTTTATGTTATTTTTATTGGTAGTATCGATTATTTTCAAAATGCGTGGGTGGCTTTATTGAAACTGGGTGAAGTGTACTGTTTATGTTTACGTTGTTTGTTATGGTTTTTTACATGGCGGTTTGCTGATTGTTGCCACTTCCATCTGAATAGCTGAAGGAACAGGTAATGAAAATTTAATTTCGTACAACTTCCGTGGTTGATGGTATCTTTTCGATAATCTTTTATCATAGGTTCTGCAAAATAGAAGACCAACAAGATGCCGGGAAGGAAAACAATTTCTATTGAAGATAAACAGCAGATTGTGAAGTTATATTTGGAACAGTATAGGATGACAGAGATAGGAAAAATTATGGGGCTGAATATTCAAACTGTGTCGGGAATAGTCAAAACTTATCTAGAAAATGGTGAGGTGCGTGATAATTCAAAGAAGAAGGGTGGTGCGCACAGCAAGAAGTTATCTGACGAGCAGTTGGAGATCTTAAAAAGTTGGGTCGACGACGACTGCTCAATGAGTCTGAAAAAAATGGCACAAAAATGTGCTCAAGAATTTGGAGTGAATGTATGTATTTCAACCATACGAAATTATTTATCAGACTTCAACTACACTTTGAAAAGGGTTCAGCTCTTACCGGTTCGTCGAAACAGTCCTGACAATATCCGCGTCCGTAAGGAATATGCCCTACGGTTTTTGGATTGGCAGGCGGAGTTCAATGATAGCAATTTTGTGTTTCTTGACGAGGTGGGGTTCAATGTATCCCTACGGTGCAAGCGAGGTTGGGCAGCGTCCGGAAAGCCTGCCAGTCATGTGGTTGCATCCATCAGAAGCCGGAATATAACAATATGCTGCGCTATGACCAGAAATGGAATAGTCGCATACAATTCCACTGATGGTGCGTTCAACCAAAACTTGTTTTTGGAATTTTTGGAGGAGTTAAAGGGCGCATTTTCAGAACAACAAATAGCTGACCCCATAATTTTTATGGACAATGTGGCGTTTCACAAAACGCGAACTGTACAACAGTTCGCGGAAACAACCAATATAAGACTAGAATATCTTCACCATACTCCCCATTCCTTAATCCCATAGAGAACATGTTCTCAAAGTGGAAGGATATTGTTAGACGCGCTAGGCCATCACACGAGACAGAACTAATGAATGCTATTAAAGAAGGGCAAACCTAGTCACTAGGCAAGATTGTGACGGATATTACAGAAATATGATAAAGTACGTTAGAAAATGTACAAATGAGGAGGAAATTGTAGACTAGTGGAGGATTTTGAAATATAGTTTTGTTTATGAATTATTAGTTAGATAAGATTATGAATTATACCATGAGTAAAGTCGTTGTTGAATAACATTATACGTTTTTTAAATAGTTTATAGGTTAGTGGTTCAGATCTTTTTTGCGATATTCTATTACTATTATATATTTAAAAATTGAACTTCCAATTTTAATAAATAAACACCTGAAAAATACTTCTGATCTCAACAACATTTGTTTTTAAAGTTACAAAAGTCACTGCTGATAATTGGACAGTGATGAGTACTTCCAGGTGGCTATGGGCTGTATGGTATGTCTGCTCTGATGGCGGGCTACAAAAGGCTACGATCCTAGGCATTGGTCTGGTTACAGTCGAAAATAGGGTCTCCATGCCATTGGGGTTCTGTTTTCTTCAGACGTCTAGGAAGAAACAGGCCACAACTAGTAACTTGTGATCAATCAGCTTCACCATTTTACGATGCTACTCTACCGAACCTACGGACAAAATTTACCAAAAAGATTGTATCATCAAACGCGGGAATCAAGTAAACATTGTTTCATTACCTTTACTCTGATGCAATGTAAACAAACAACATGCTGTCATGATGCAACGTGGCATTTTGCAACATACAACATTTGTAGAGTTTCGTAGAACCCTAAACACATTTTAAATCGATTTGCATTGCTCCAGAGAAGAATTGCATACCTCCAGGCAATGTATGCAACATTCCATTATTTGATTGTAAACTTACAGAGCTGGCATGTACTCTTCCAGTACCGATTTGAAACATTACATCAACTGATTCAAGTGTTCCATTATATGATTCGAAACCCTGTATCGTTAATTGTCGTCACGATTGGACAGGAGCGTTGGATAACAGGTTTTCAGATGTTACACCGTGCCAAAGTGGTTTGTGATCCATCCAAAGTCTGTCAAGTTGGGGACGCTCCTGCTGGCAGCTCGAAAGTGTGGCGAAATGCGTCGAATGCGATATTTTAGCGAATAGAGAATGTACGACTCGAATAAACGCGGAAGCAATAAGGTGGCAGTAAAAGTAAAGCACACATAACGACCCATGGTGAAACCGAAGCGGAGACCCCGAAAGTGAACCACCCGGTGGAAATAATCACATCCGCAGGATCGTCAGCGGGACGTCGCTGGCCCCGGTGGGTTCCCGGCTAAGGACGTTGATAAATTAACGTGCCATTTGATCACAATAAAAATCCATTAATCCTTTGCCTCCCCGGGGTCGATTGTTTTGAAAACAGCCAGCACCAGAGCACCCCTTGGCCCTTGGTCGCCGGAGGAACGCCGGAGCATATTTTTTGTCCGAACCCTCCACCGGATGCACCACCGGGTACGGGTAAGGCCAGGGACGGTCAGACACGGTGGGACTTCCTAGTGACATTTTTTTACTTTCTTTTTTTCATTGTAGTTGTTGCTGCTATGGTTCATTTTATGTTATCACCCGACCCAAACCTTCGAAACCAACAGGAAGAAAGGGCGCAACTAAATGGAAAGCCAAAAAAAAAACGCTGCTATGATTCGTATAGTTTGACGAACAATGAAAACAAAAAAATGTGTCACCGTAGAGCAGGGATTAGATGGACGTGTAAAAAAAAGCGATATCTTAATTACATCGGGCTTCCTAGTGCAGCTAAACACAGTTCCACCCCGTTTTCGCCGTTTCGGGGTGTCGTAGGAAAGCAATAAAACCCAATATCTAAAATCGCTTAAATGCACTCAAAACGTCCATAGCGACGTAGCCCGCTCCTACTACCCCCGGGTAAGTTAGCCAGCACCCCTACGCGGAGCAACGACAGGAAAAAAAACAAGCAACAAGGATACGGAACACTTGGAAAAAAGTTACACACAACACACAACACAGGACAAAAAATAACAGCTCGTAACGAGACGGAGAAGAGCCTGGAAAAAATGACACCCATTACTGGCAGAAGGGGGAAAAATTAACTTCGTGCAATTTGATAATGCTGACAACGAGCCAGGAGAGGCCGCAACCCATCAGACATCGCGTGGTGGTTTTTTTTCTTTCTTCTTTTTGGTGTTGTTTTTCACCGGGTTGCGCCCTGGTAATGGGTCGGCTTAATAATGGCTCGCTGAAAAGCTGATATTGTCTAATGATACAAATATACGTCATCCTTTTTAAACCACCCCCTGATGATGCTGATACTTGCTCTTCCACTTTTTTTCTTTTGCAGCTCATCGGGATCACGCTCCTCCGGTACAAACCACCCGTTGAGCGCACGGGACAGGGCCACACAGGGCACCGGAGAATGATGATGGGCTCTCGGTGGGGCTTCCACACCAGTGGATGGATGGATGGAAGGATCACCCACCCGGTCACTATCGCGGCTCAACTATTGTGCGGATTATGGACGCGATTGGGAATGTCGAGTGAAACCAGGTGTTCCGGGACACGGTTGCCATGTCCCGATGGAGAGCTGCATTGAGAAGCACATGTGAAACATAGCTGGCGATAGCAGTATTCAGCTTCTGAAGTATACAAGATGCAAGTGCAAGGGGTAAGTGAAGGTATCACCACTTGAATGTTATCAACAAAAGTGTCTAACCTTTTCCGGATATGCTACCGGGGCGCGGTGGGATAATCGGGGACCCTCCAGACCATTTCATTGCCCTTTAATGTTCTTTGTTAAATAGTTCCATATTCGCGGATTTTATTGAAAAATGTTCACTTCTTCGTTAGCTTTCCTCTAGATTTTATTCGATGCAAATTTGCGAATACTTACGTCGGTATTCATATTTTTTTGAAAATTCGTGTTCTATGTACATAATGGAAAAATTGATTAAATTTTAAATCGCATATTGCTTATTGAAGAAAATGAAAGCCTACCGATCGCAAGTATAAAACATATTGTCAACAACGTTTGTGCACTTGAAAATGCAATTTTATATACTGTAATCGATATCGAAATTGGTTCTTCCGTCCGAATTATTTTCTTTTATGAAAATAATAACATGTTCTATCTCATCCTGGAAATTCAATTAATTGATGTGATTTTTGTGTACTTTTATAAAAGTAACAATCCTTGAAGTCGAGTAGTAAAAGTAAAAAAATCCTCTTTGCCATCCGAATCATGCTCTTTACTATGGCCTAAATCAGAATCTGGGCTGATCTAATAATTTTATTGCGCGAACTACTCTTGTTTTTACTTCGCTTCAATCATCACTTCAATCGAATCCATTGTATTTTGTAAAATGGGGATTTTTTATATTAAGTGCACATAGATATGTTAATTTTTTCCTTCCTGAGACAACCTTAGGCTCACCGCCTCTGCATGCTGCGTAGATGATTACTCATGTTAAACAACAATTCCTTTATGATTTCCGGTACACTGTTGTTAAAGTTTTCTCTCAAATACTTTAGACATGTAAAGCTAACATTTTTTTTCTTCATTATGTTTTTCAGCTCCGAATACAATGTGAAACAAACGCACGACATATTCCGGCCTAACTAAAAGAGAATAATTGTCATGAATGTGAAGTGAACAACAAAAACAGTGTGCAGAATCTAAAAGGATAGAGCAACGAGTGGACAAAGCCCGTAGCAGTTCCACTGGCCATTACGATCCATCTTCAGCCGAGTCTTGAATGGGCGAACGAGTGACAGCTCGGGAATGAATTATGTAACCGATGCAACATACCACCCGCATGTGTGTGTGTTTTCCTGGCCGGACCCTTCGCTCCGGCAAACACGCCGCAACCAACCGCAAACCTACTACCGTCCGGAGGTCCGACGCGCAGATGCGCGATCCCGCGCGTAGCCGTACATTATGATTATGTTTATTAATCTAATTTTTATGGTGATCGAACTGGCCCGAAGCCGGTCGGACGCTGACCGGTTGGTCCGTGGGGCCTCGGTTATTATTGGCAATGTGCAGCGGCGGCAACGGTGTGTCCGAAGTAGTGCCCGTAATCGGAGAACTGCAGTAATAATGATTTACGGCTGCTGTGGCAGTACATAAATGTAACAGCAAACCGTTGGCCAGCGGGGAAAAGGGGGCGAAAAGAAAAATTACAACAAACGCGCCAGCATCGAACACCCCGGGTCAACAGGCGGACGGAGAGGAAATGCCAACCAGTTTTTCCGGCATCGTGTGCACGTGCTTACATCGGGGTCTGTTCGTCCGGTTCTCGCGTATGAAGAGAAGTGTGTGTCCCCCTTCCCGGAATGCCGAAGGAATTGATTTGGTGCTATTTCTTCACTTTTCTTTGCCCCGCACCTGTCTCGATTTGCCTGCTTGATGCTTCCGGTAGTTCATCACAACTGTTACATGGCGCCGGCCAGTTGCGGTTAACTTGCGTTAATGCGTGCGGACCGTCGTTGATTGAATGTTATTTATTGAACCCCGCCGTTGCACACGCAGATGATACTCGAAATCAGCCTCCCAGAAGCTGGGTGGGTTTCGGTTGGTGCTCTTCGTCGCTTGAACAACCTTGATTAAAGTGCACGAACAAAAACGGAAACAAAGCACGCAACCAATCTGCTGGCGGTGCCGAACGGGGTTAAAAAATCATGCGTCGTCGCGCCTGTCACCGGCAGGATTAGCAAACTGCAACTGGCCCAAACGCCCTCTCCGCCCCGAGAGGAGGACGCCTGCTACCGACGGGCGGGAATAACGGAACCGTGACGCAGCAACAGATAATTCGGTAACATTGTTTAAACAAAGGGCTCATCTCATCGACGGCAGAGAACGCCCGGGGGGCGGGTGCGGGCGAGTGCATAAGAAGCATGACAACGCCCGGAACACCCAAACAAACAAACACGATCCCGGCGGTGATGAGCAGTTGAGGCAAGAACAGTTTCAATTAATTTGCTCTTTCTCTATCTTGAACGCTCTTCGGCAGTAATCATGGTAAGTTTTGTAATATACTTGTTAACCTGTGTTACAGTATTTCTAATTCGGTTGATCTAAGATAAAGTTACTCGCGCTACAGTATTTTGTTTAAAAATAGTTTTAAAATTCTTACAACAACTTTACAAGTGAGGAATGAGTAAGCATTTTTCGTGGTACGAAATACAACAACCAAAAATCAAGTATCTTCTCGTTTTCAACTTGTAATCTCATAAATTGGCTGTGAAATATTGAACTATATAGTGTAATCATTTTTTCCGATACAAAATTTGGTAATCGTTACAAACCCTTTACAATAAGTATTCTTCTCATTGCTAAAACAGGTGTTTCGGTTTTCTTTTTGTTGTTTCAATTAAAAAGTGTAAATAAACCTCTGTCGTAGTGTGAAATTCGAGTACTTCGTTCACCTAAAATTGTCTAACTTTAAATAAACAAACTATGGTATATTGAAACTATACATTTTAGTCGTCATATTTGATACTAAATGGAAGTAATCGTTATAAATCCTTTGTAGTAAAAATTGTTTCCCGACATTATTTCTAACACTGGTGTTGCGGGTTGGTTTTTGTTGTGTAAATTAAATTATTTTATTTATCATTTAACTTGTATGCCAAGCTGTACCGTAAGCATTCATTTAACATTTGATTTATTTCTCCAAGATGTTAAATAGTTCTTCATCGTTCATTCAACCTACTTTATAATCTTGTCAGAGGAATCGCTTTTAGGCCGCGGAACAAACTTGGACACGTTCTTATGGGTTGTTCAATTTAAAATTGGTTGTTTCAATACTTTTTACGATGAAATAGATCTTCGTTGAATTTAATAATGTTGTCAGAGAAATTATTTTTAGGCTGCGGAACCAACTTGGACACAATCTTATGGGTTGTTCGCATGGCAATGTTTGTTCTGCGGGTTTCATTGCCCTGGTAATCATTGCAATTCACGAACCCTGCGTTTCATTCCACAAGTGGTGCATGATCAATTAACATATTATCAACATCCGGCAAAATCGAGCCCTAAGGCGCCCGGGGCTGTACAGTTGCCGGGTCAAGTGGCACCGCATGCAGATTCCCGTGAAAAGTTTGTGTGTCATCTTGGCCTGGACGGCCTATATTCCTCCTTCTTCCTTTCTTCCTTTTTATTATTCTCCCAGACTGAGCTGCTTTTCTTTTGGGATTTTTCTTTACGTCATCCTTCGCTCGCTCGGGTTGTTTGATCCCTTCAAACTCATGCGTTGCCCCTGGCAGACAGATCCGCTGACTGCAACCCCCTCCTGCCGTTTTTTTCCCCCTGCGCCCCAGGGCGCCGAACAGCGAATCATCAGCCGGGCGTAAAGCGGCGTGTAATGTGTTGCGATGACAGCTCAGTGCCGGTGGCTTGTTGACTCAGAGGAAAAAGTTTCCGATGGAAAGTTCGCCCGACCGAAGGAAGGAGGGGGCGTGTGCGACTCGGCCTTGTTTGGAAGGAAAATATTTGGCTTAGCAAAAGCGCGTCCGTCAAGCCCGGCGAATCCTTCGGGCGCAACCCGGCGGAGAAATTGTCGAGTGCAATCGTGGAGTGAATTTAACGCTTGATTTGTTAGCAAATTAGCTCTTTCCCTGTCTCTCACACTCTCCGGTTCCGGGGTGGTTTTTGCAGCTACGTCCCCAAGGTAAACGGGATGCTAATCAATCGGCCGTGAAAACCACCGTGTCCTCGGCTCGCAGCCAATTTCCACTCAACCGTTGCGTGGCCGCGCAGCCGAGCGTGATTTCTTGAATGCGTGCGAATTAATGTGTGCGCCTGCAATCAGAGACAAACCCACGGGCGGTTTAAATGGGAAAATCAGCCTACAGCGGGACACCGGGTCTGGGAGGAACCCTTCCCTTCGCTGGGACGTTCAATCTACCATCCATTGTTTCGTTTTGCCCTCTCGGCTTCGCCCTTTACCTTTTCCTGGCCGATGCATGAATATTATCCGTTCATATTCCGATGCATAAATATCCTTATAGGTTGTTTTCGCACAGTCATCGCGAAGACTAGCATGTATCGGTGGAAATTTGTCACTCCTTATTTGAAAACCCTTTCCAACGAGTTTTCAGCGATTTTAAACCATCCTGCAACTGGTTGGTAACGGCTTGGGATTCTTCAATAAAAACGAAAGAAATAAAAAACGTTACAAATGGGCCCACAATTTACCCAGTTTAAGTTCTTTTTACAGTCCTCGTTTTACCACCCACAAAGGGCGGCCGGATGTCGTACGGATGCCCGCCGTTACATATATCGTTCCCTTCACCTTTTGGTACGGTGGAGTTTTTATTTTCCAATTTCTGCCCCGCGGATTTTCATTTCGATCCGATGACGATGGTTATTGTTGGCGGAATTTAATACATTTCCATATCACCTGGGCGACGCCCTGCGGAGTGTTGTACTGTACGCCGTTGGCTAGATGTTTGCTTGTTTATCACCCAATCCGCGATCGTTCGATGAGCTATAAATGTTTTCCCGGCACTCCGCTACGCCGCTCTAATCCATCCCGTAACGAAGCAGCATAAACGTAACTGCACGGAAAATTTACAAACACGCTGCTGGTGGAAAAACTCACCTGCGACAATTTAGGTGCCGCCTTTCGAACGTCACATGCGATGGCGTGTTACGATTGATAAATTACCACTCCATGCCTCTTCCGTTGGTGAGGGAAAGGAAGTGTGTGTGTGTGTGTGTATGTCATCTGCATCAGTGCGGTACGATTAGGTGAGCATGAGTAACACATAAATTTTCCCAGCACCTTCCAACCTTTTTATTGACATGCGGTTCCGCGCAAGGGTATTTTATTTTATTTTTTAATTTAACCGTTTTCGTTTCTTTTTAGGCAAAAATGAAAGAAAAGAAGCTTCCTGCCTGCTGAATGGGACGCAAATTCGTTCAAACGACACATTCGTCCGTTGCCAAGCACCATGACTGGGCAACTTTTGTTTCCGCACTTCGGGGTTTGCCAAAAACTCGGGAATCCAGATGGGAACTTCCTCCTTTCCGCATCGTAATCCATGGAGCTCCGGTTTGGTGTAACGAAAAGAAAAGAACTGATTGCGTTTAATTGTGATTTTCTCCTGATGAGGACGGCAGTTTTTCCTTCATGAAAAGCAATAGGTGAGTGATTTGAATGCAGGTGAAAATCGGAAAGGGAGGCAGTGATTAAACATTTTTCCTATATTTTTTTTAATCCCACAGGGGTACAACTAGTTGAGTCATCATCTACACTTCGGTTCCAATCGATGAATCCTCCCGAATGACAATGGGTCTTATCAGCATCAGCAAGAAAGAGGAAGATTTGAATACAAGGAAGGAAATAAAATTCGTACGTTGGCAAAATCGATTTCCACCGCACCGTACTACGGATTACGTTATTATGCCCGTATTTATTATACGGTTACTATGTTTGGTTTGTTTTACGGCCGCGATTCGGTAAGCCAGTTAAATTATTTTAAATGTGACACACCGCGCTGATGCAGAAACTTTTATTTTAGCCACCCCAAATTTCCCTCCCCCAGATGGCGAGCATTAAGGGGGGTGTTTACGAGCCGCGTGATGGAATGGAAAATCATTTGATCTCATTTCGGTATCACATACCGTTTCCCTTGGTCGGCCTCCCTTCCCGTCCCTTTTCCCCCCACATACACACACATATGGAGGACGGAATTCGCTCGGAGCACGAACGGCGGTGCCACATTATGATGTGCACAACCGCCACCGACAGTCAGATTATTGCCAGCGGGACTTATTATCACCTTCCGGTGGTGACGTCCCTGTTGTGCACCACCACCCTCCACCGCCAACCGGCCGCAAGCAGTCACACGTGGGCGCAACTTGTGTGACGGTCGTAAAATAAAAAAAGGAGCAGAACCCGATCGGCGATTCACGCGCCTCTTCCAAAATTTGCCGTACCGAATGCGCTTTATGAGGCTACCGTCGTGTTCTGCGGACGCCTTATGCTCCGATATCCGGCAACCCATCATCGCCAACATACATCATCGTCCGGGATTGCTCGACTTCCTCCCAACCCATTTGCTCCTATTTGTTTCCGTCCTTTCCGACCCAGCATATATACACAAACACACTTCCACATGTCATCACTATGCAGTCTTGTTTCCTGCCCCAGTTTTTCTTCAGGTTCCGGTTTTTACGACCTCAACATTCCGTGCTTCGAAAAGTAATAATCCCGATATATCCATACGAGTCCACCAAGGCGTTTGGTTTGGCATTGATCAAAAAGGACAACCTACACCGCCCTGCACACCGACGTGTGCGTGTTTGCGACCGGTTTTTACCTCCTCTCTACCTCCTCCCTGGGTGTGATGTCTTACTTAGGCGCTCGCAAGGACACATATTTTCCACCAAAAACGCACGGACATGGCCATAAAACGAGAGGCGTGAAATGCGCAGGTGGATTGGGCGGCGGTGGAAGGTCTATAAAATGGAATGGAATAAGCAAAAAAGAAAAGAAAAAACAACGAGGTATATCAATATGTGCGTTTGAATGGTGTGGAAAACGGTGATTAAAACTCCGTCCCGAGGAATGGACCGCGTCCTTTATTGGGCTCTGGACGCCTTCCTTCCGGACGTTGCAACAGGAGCAACTGTTTATTAATGCGCTTCTGGACACGCGATCGTCAACATACGGACCCATTCCACCTCCCCCGAACCCCCACTCCTAGTAAGAAAAGGAGAAATAGAAACGAACAAAAATAGATACACGATAAAAAGGCGAGCTAGGAAAACATTGGAGGAAGTCCGGGGAAAAAAAGAAAGGAAAAAACAACAAGACACTTCCTAATCCCCCGCTGGCATAGTTAGGAATGTCTAGCTCACCCCCAAACCTCTTCCTCCCTTCGTACCCGATTGATGAAACGTTCCCGGCAAACGTAATCAAAATAATGTGTGAAGGAAAATAAATATTTTCCACCCTTCCCTCGGAGGTCGGGCGGAAAATCTTCGAGCCGGTGAGGTTTTTCCTTTAAAAACCATTCCGGAAAGTGTTATTATATTGCGTTATTGTATTACGCGCGGTAGCAGGAAGGAGGAGGGTGCAGAAAACATAACATAAAACCACTCGCCGGACCATGGCCGGAAAAATGCGGCCACTCGGACACACACACACACACATACAGTTACGAACGAACTGTAGCTCACACTTGGAGGGTGTTGATGTATGGCTGTTTGGATTTTGATTATGTCTCGGTTATAAACGGTCGTAAAAGATGCATTAATTTAATCCTTAATTATTTGTTTGACGCATTAAGACGTCTCCGGTTCGGGCTTTCGGGACACTCGAGCCGCGGGCGCCAGTGCGGTGGTGCGGGAGAGGAGGGACCGGGACATGCATCGGAGGCCTGTTCTCGGGTCTAATCCGTGAATTACGAGCTTTGAGGCGTACGGTTTTGTGCAACGGTTCACACGTGCATACCATACTACCAGACCGGACCTTATCGCGATGGCCGTAAATCCTGACCAGCCAGCAGGGCAGCAATTCGTCCAGCAAACCTCTGCGTCCGGGCGCGAACAATATAAGGTCCGGCTCCTTCCCGGGGCGAGAAGCTGGCCCGGTTTGGACAGAAGATGGAAGGATCCGTCTGAGGGAACCTTTGTTTCTTCGTGCTCGTGTGAATTTGTTGTTCCTTGTGATGGAAAGTACTTTAGCGAGGTGTTACATTTTCTGAAAGGAAAGGTGAGGCAATATGGAACCCTTATCAATTTCTCGCAATCCATAGACGACAACTATTTGAAAAATGTTCACATATTTTTCTTCGGACATCTTTTCTATTAGCTTCAAATACCAAAACGACATTTTAACACTGTCTAATTATTACTTACTCTCAGATTTTTAAAATGACTCTTTACCACTTATAACAATCTAGGACAGAAGGCACCACGTTTATAATTATGTTGTTAGAGATTATTATAGAGATGTGACTTTTTTTAATTTCAAGAAAAGTGAGCCATTTTAAGAAATTTTGTTAATTCGTTTCCAACATGAAATGAAAATTCGTTTTGTTGCAATGACCTCTCTCATCAGTTCCAGCTTTGGGGGCTTGATTTCAGACTTAAACCAACGACCAAAAAGCATGTACCAAAAAGCGTAAAGAGAATGCTAAATCTCTTAGTTTAGCTGTGTTGTCGTTGGAAAAGAAAATAACAACAAACAATCCAAACGCGACACCATGTAAAATACATTCTTTACATTAGAAGTAACAACTTGATTGGAAAATTTTGAGAAGACAAATTAATCAAGCAGCAGAGAGTAGGTTTATACAAGAAAATACACAACTCGATCCTATTTTGATTATTTCTCCCGTTTTGTCAACCTCCGATACGTCATGAGTCCATCAGAAGCTCGCGTGGAAAAGGAAAATATTGCTCAAATATGATGATAGGTTTAAAGTAGGCCCTTTAACACTTATCTTATGCATGTTAATATATGTGACTTAGCCAATCCGCTCTATAAAAGCATTCACTGAAGACTTTATTATAATATTATTATTTTATCTAACCTTTTGAATCGTTTTACTTTGTTGCTACAAATGTACAAGTGCCTTCTTTTTCTTTAATATTGGCAGAGGTGTGTGTTTAATCCAAGAGGTGTGTAAAACATAATAGTAGAATATATTACTTTGGGACCAAGCCCGAATGCCTTGAATGCCATTTGATAATTTAAGTGATCTGTAAGCGGATACTTTTTAGTTGACTACCTTTCAACGATTTTACTTGCTTGATGCACCTCTTCGCAACTTCGCCGACTCGGTTAAAATGGAAGGAAAGATCCTTGTGTGAACAGGTTTTCTCAATCCCCGTGTACTTGGCCACTACTGTGCCAAGACCGTCTCGATTCCAGCCACGTGCTTCGTTTCACTCGATCACTTTCGGATATCTCTTTAAAAGGCTTGACACTTGTCGCTTGCTCACTTAAGACTATCTTTATTCTATTTCTATAGACTATCCCTAACCCTAACTATGCCCTTTGGCTCCTCGTGTGCGTAACACCGCCCTCCGTCGCCCGCACTACTACTTAGTGATTTAAAAATCCTTTACATTCGGACACCCAGTCCAACCTTATTCCCAATCAGGTTTACTCTACTAATAAAATTATTGCCTAGCTTTCCCAACACCAATATATTAATTTTACGCACTAATCCTCGCTTTCACTGCCTTCATCTCCCATCGCTTCTTCGCAACCCTCGAGATCCTCAAGCTGACCCCAACGCTTGATGCGATCTGCGGCATACACCGTCGTCCTTACTCTACCCCTTCCTTGACGCTCATGGATCTCCTCTAGCTCGTACCGCTCGTTTCCTAACACCTTTCTCACTACATACGGACCCTTAAATCTCTGTTCTAGCTTTCGACTATGTCCCATGGCCGTTAAATCTCGCTCCACTAACACCATATCACCCACTTCATAACTGACTGGCTTTCTACGGTGTCCATCGAAATAACGCTTCTGCGTTCGTTGCCCCTTTTCGATTGCCCTGATAGCTTGCTCGCGTAATTCGGCAGCATCCTCTACCACGTTATTCTCTTCCTGTTGCAAGGCCAATATGACAACGTTCTGATGTATATCCCGTGGACGATACGACAACACTAATGAACTCGGCGTAACCCTTGTGGTCGCATTTGGCATGTTATTTACCGACCACTGTATCTTCGGTAGCTGCTCATCCCAGCGCGTCGCTTTTTCACCCACCATGCAGCGAATCGCGTTTAACACCGTCCTATTCGATCGTTCCACTTGCCCATCCGCCCGAGGTGATCCCACTGCCGTTTTCGTGTGACTTATATTGTTCGCGAGGCAATAATCTTCAAATTTTCTCGCCGTAAATGCTGTACCCCGATCCGTAATCACTCGGCCTGGAGCCCCGAATATTGTTGTCACCTCATCCATGAAAGTTATGACGGGTTCAGCCTTCGTCGACCGCACTGCTCGGACCACCACAAATTTCGTAAAACCGCACGTAAGAAGCAACACATATGAATTGCCCCTTGCCGATCGAATGAACGGTCCCATATGATCTATGTGTACCGTTTTGAACGGAACGGGCTCTTTTGGCAACGGATGCAAAAACCCCTCCGGTCGTCCACCTTTACTTTTGTAAAGCGCACACTGTGGGCACGCTTGTATGTATCCCCGCACATACTTGCGCATCTTCGGGAACCAGAACTTAAGCTTCAGTTTTTCTAACACTTTTTCCACGCCGAAATGCCCCATTTCGTCATGGTATGTTCGTACCATACGCCAACGCACACGATTTGGGACCACGAAACGTAACTCGCCATCCACCTTTCTCATCAAACGATGACCCTCGACTTGATAGCACTGCTTTATTTGTCTCTCTTCATCTGTTACCGGCGATCTATTCAACACATCAATGATTGTACACAATCGCGGATCTTGTCTCTGCAGCGCCACCAAAAAATCACCGTTACTTATATCTATCACCATCATATCACATAACACTGGCTCAACCCCTCTTCCATCTTCCACCGGATTTCTGCTCAAAGCATCCACATGCTTCATAGAGCGTCCCGACCTATGCTCCAACT
>KE525142.1:185524-199264 GCA_000441895.2 Anopheles sinensis | reverse complement strand
CGCACACTGTGGGCACGCTTGTAATGTATCCCCGCACATACTTGCGCATCTTCGGGAACCAGAACTTAAGCTTCAGTTTTTCTAACACTTTTTCCACGCCGAAATGCCCCATTTCGTCATGGTATGTTCGTACCATACGCCAACGCACACGATTTGGGACCACGAAACGTAACTCGCCATCCACCTTTCTCATCAAACGATGACCCTCGACTTGATAGCACTGCTTTATTTGTCTCTCTTCGTCTGTTACCGGCGATCTATTCAACACATCAATGATTGTACACAATCGCGGATCTTGTCTCTGCAGCGCCACCAAAAAATCACCGTTACTTATATCTATCACCATCATATCACATAACACTGGCTCAACCCCTCTTCCATCTTCCACCGGATTTCTGCTCAAAGCATCCACATGCTTCATAGAGCGTCCCGACCTATGCTCCAACTGAAAGTCATATTCGGTAAGCTTCAGGAACCACCTGGCAATACGAGCATTCATATCCCGCTTCTCGTATGTGTCCTTCACGGCACTGCAATCCGTTCGTAACACAAAAAACTTCCCAATCAAATAGTGTCTAAAGCGTTCCACACTCGCTACTACTGCCAAAACTTCTAACTCATAGCTGTGATATTTTCGTTCAGTCTCTGACGTGCGTTTACTAAAGTAACTTATCGGTTGCCAACCTTCCTCCGTACACATCAGCAAAATACCAGCTAAACCTTCTTGCGAGGCATCAGTGTGGAGCTCTATCTCTCGATTCTGATCGAACAACACTAACACAGGCCGCTTACTTAGTTCATCCTTGATCGTTTCAAACGCTCTCGCCTGCTCACTCTTCCACACAAAACTAGCTTCCTTCGTCAACAGGGAGAACAACGGTGCTGCTTTCACACTAAACTGTGGCACAAATCTCCGAAAAAATCCGGCCAATCCCAGAAATTGTTGCACTTGGAGCACATTTTCCGGCACGGGGTATTCCTGGACGGCTCGTGTTTTAGCGGCGCCTGGCCGAATTCCTTCCTTCGACACTTCAAATCCCAAGAAATCTACGGACGATTTGAAGAAGTGGGATTTCTTCAGATTGATGGTGAAGCCACTTTCTTTCAGCTCTTCTAGTAACTTTTCAAACTTGCACAATAGTTCCGGCACTGTTTTCCCGCCAATCACTAGATCGTCAATGTACGCCACAATATTTTCCTTTCTCAGTTTGGCTGTTATTGTGTTCATAGCCCGCTGAAACACCGAACACCCATTTGCTAGCCCAAATGGCATGCGCAGGAAATGGTAATGACCGTCTCGAGTTGAAAACGCGGTGCACTCTTGACTGTCCTCGGCCATTGGTATTTGGTAGTACCCGGAATACAAATCTACCGTGATGAACAGTTCTGCACCCTTGAGCTTATTCAGACACCACTCAACGTCCGGCATCGGATATTTGTCTTTCACGGTCTTACTGTTCAGCAGCCGGTAATCTACCGCCATGCGGAATGTACCATCTTTTTTGGGCACCATGACTACGCGACTACTGTACGGGGAATTCGACTCGGTCACAATGCCAGCATCTATCAGTTCCTCTACTATCCCGCGCAAAGAAGCTTCTCTTGTGTACTCTATGCGATGCGGCTTAATACACACCGGCTCCTTATCTGTCAGCACAATTTTCATCTCCGTCCCCTTTGCTACTCCTAGCTCCTTCATGTTAGTTGCAAAACACGATCGATAACGATTCACTAATTCCATTATTTCCTTTTTCGACCCATTCGCGTTTAAATCCTCCGCTAGGATTTCTGATCGTTGACTCTGACTGTCGATGGTGTACATTGTCTCATACTTTCTCGTTGGGACTTCCACCCGCCTCTGCTTCGACTCGTCACTCACACGTGCATCCTGCTCTTGCCTGAACACCAGTTTGCCGTTCCGGTTTATCATCACGACGCCTTCGCTGTTTATCATATCCCTGCCCAGAATTAACGCCGTGTGCTGCGCCCAATTTGGGACTACGTTTAATCTCACTGGAACTTCGAGTTCATCAATTTGCACGCTCGTCTTCACCGCTTTTTCGACGTTCACTTTTTTTCCTCCGAATCCGACTAAAGTTGTATTCGTAGTTTCAATCTCCCCCGCCTTCTCCGCAAATTGCTCTTGTATCGTCGACACTTTACAGCCCGAGTCGATCAGGGCATTGAGCCTCATGTCTCTTATTTTCACTTCCCGTACAAAGGTGTTGGCTTCGTCCACGGTCTGCACTCTAGATGGTCCGGCTTTTGGTGCCTTCGGCTTAGGACAATTCTTTGCTAAATGTCCACTCACACCACAATTGTAACATGTTCGCTCGCCGCCCGTTGAACAAATTGCCGCTCTATGCCCAGGCTGGCCGCATCTGTAACACAAAGCTACTTTCTCTTGCTTTTTTTCCGTCACGCGTACAGGCACTGTCTCTGTCTTGGTATCCTTCAATCCTTCCATCCATTTCAGCTGGGAGATTAATTCTTCTATCGACTCAATTTTTCCGCCCAACTGCACTTTCGATTTGGAAAGAAAGTCTCTTAAGCCAGCGATAATGTATTTCACTATGACACTTTCATTAAAACCAGCTCTTTTCCCCAATGCCACTTGGGAGTACACATACTCTTCAATTGTCTCATCCCGCGTTTTACTACGCTTTGTCATTTCGGCGTGGTAAAAAATGGCATCCCGAGACGACGGGTACGCTTTGACTAACTTTTCTGTAAATAGCGTCCATGTAGTGGTCTCCCTTTGCACCGCCGACCACCACAACTTGGCCGACCCCTCCAAATTTAGGCGTGCGCAATGCAGCCTTGTTGGACCGTCCCAACCGTAGTGCGCAGCGGTGTCTTCGATCTCCGCTACCCACTCTTCCGCCGATAAACAGGTGGCTTGTTTAGGGTCGAACTTGGTTACGAGTTCTCGCAACTCCCTAAAATCAGGGCGCCGCATTTCCACATGTTGCTCCCTACTACTACTACTTTCACCACTGCTGCTGGCCCTCGCCAGTTGCTTTTGCAGCTTTTCAATTTCAGCCATCTTTGCCGCCAGCTCTCCTCTGAGAATAGCTGCCTCCGCTTCCGACGCATCATCCTTTACCATTTTTTCTTTCTTTCTTCTCGTCACGAAGAAATCTAATGGTTTGGTTGCCTCTGACCCGGTGTCGTAAGAATCTGACCCTGAGTCCTCGCTCATAAAGCGTCGCTTCACCACGAGCCTTTTGCACTCGAGCAACTTTCTGCACCAGCCCTTTCCTTTCGATATCCCTATCGGGCTTAACCCGCCTTTAGTGATCCTGTCTACAGCTTGTGAACAGGTTTTCTCAATCCCCGTGTACTTGGCCACTACTGTGCCAAGACCGTCTCGATTCCAGCCACGTGCTTCGTTTCACTCGATCACTTTCGGATATCTCTTTAAAAGGCTTGACACTTGTCGCTTGCTCACTTAAGACTATCTTTATTCTATTTCTATAGACTATCCCTAACCCTAACTATGCCCTTTGGCTCCTCGTGTGCGTAACACCGCCCTCCGTGCCCGCACTACTACTTAGTGATTTAAAAATCCTTTACACTTGTATGAGAGAGTTTGTTTGGAAATCGATTTATATTTGTGTTAAAAAATTTAAAACTACGGTTAAATACGCTTTGGGCGTATTGAAATCTCATGCTAAGATACTTCACTTATGTTTCCGAATGTTTCTGAAACAATTTAAAAAAGGCTTTAGAACATAAATTTCAATTTCTATGGCGATAAAAGTACAACTACGACTAATCACGATTTTAACAATTTTGCATCTACATCTTACATCCACGACCTATGCGTATATGTTGTCTTGTCATATATTTTGTATGGAAATCGACGAATGTTTGTTTTTAAAGTTTGTCGTAGAACTTTGAACACTGAAACTGAGGCACATTAAAACATTTTTAAGGATAACAAATGAAACTTATGTGTGGGTATTAGTTATTTATTTGAGTTTGAGGCGACTGTGACGCGTCTCCACAATGCGCAACAATAACTGTTGGCACGAACTTTTCACCTTTTCGAATTTGTTGGCGCTCGCGGGATTTCGATCCATTGATTGGTCCTTTATTTGCGACTCCTGTTCGTTCCGTACACGGGTTTGATTTACTTTGCGCTGCAGATGGGAAGCATCGGCCAAGTGCTGTGTCATGAGGTTGCACAACCCCGACCTCCACCAAACCTCCCTGGTCGAAGGGTGGAAGAACAACACAATAGGCAGCCCGGTACGTGGCAAAACAATGGACAGCAACTCGCGGACGCGCCCACGCCACACGGTTCAGGTCCGAAACGGTGCCGTCCACCGACACGTGTCACGTGTTCGGTTTCGATCCGCGCGCCGTCGAAGGATGTCTACCGGATTCCCCCGACAGCACCTCCACCTCGGAGGGCGGATGAATCACAGCGAAACATCGAACCGGAACGGGACACTTCGCGTTCGATGGCGTTTTCATTAGCGTAAATTTACTCAAATAAATACGACCGCGGCTCGGTCACGTGCACCCGTTTCCACTTCCCGTTTTCCCCGGCCGCGTCTCATCTTTCCTTGCGGTCGCAAGTGGTTTATTGTGAGAAGGCCACCCTACCCCGTCCCCGTTCGTCCTGTTTGGGGCTTGCGAGTTCGAGCTTTGCGTGGTTGAAGGTAAACAAATGGAACAAAACCCCTCCGCCGGGTGAAAAACCGGCCCGATTATTCCTAATGGACCTCCCGAATGCCGATTGCCATCACCGTTGATGAGTTTTTGATTGAAGTCGTTCGCGAGTGACATTTTGGACAATACAAAAAGAAAAAAATCACAACCCCGTCTTTACCTCCATTTATCTTTTTCTCCTTTCCATTTCCCATTTTAGGGCACATGTCACGAACTGAAGCGAAAAAATTACACAACCGAAGGAGGTTTTTCCGTGAGGTGATAACCGCAGGTTTTCAGCTTGTCGTCATTTTTTAATTACGAATCCCCGGTGGAATCCCCGGTTCACGAGCGTCGGCGTCGGCACTCCAGGGAGCGTCTTCCGTCGGCGGGAAGATCCGTCCTTTGTATCGCATCGGAAAGAGGACGTCCCCAAGCACCAAACTGACGACGACGAGGGGGGGAGCAAAAAGCATCCCCAACGGCTAACAATGAGCAAACACTTTTCCGCCCGGATCTACCACCTTCCGTTGCACCTGGAGAGTTCACTTTGATCTTCTTTGAGCTGGTACGTTTTCCACATCTCCGATAGTAGAGCAAGGATCTATTCTTGATTCCCGTGTTTTTTTTATTTTATTTTTTCTTTCAGCACACTCTAGCTTTTTCCATCAATTATAATTTTCCATCGGTGAAGCTTTGTGCGGCAACAGTCTGCGGAAGGAAGTTTATTTTCAGTTTCGGATCATTACCAAAAAGAAAACAAGTTTGTGATTTTCGAAACAATGTGTGGCAGCTAAAGGATCCAGGAAAAAATTGCAAAACCCGCAGGACGCGAAAAGTCGCGGAAAAAATATGGGCGACATCGAGGGAAACCACCTTGGCCGACTAATAAAAAAGACGGATCCTGTTTGCCGATGGAGATGCAATTGTGCAAACATGCTTGCTACCACTTTTCACCCCCCTCTCCACCCCTTGCCCGGTTGTATTGGCCCTTTGATCTCGGTTCATCCCTTTCGTTGTTTCGCCGGCGAACGGAAAAACGCCCGAAGAAAAGGGAAAGATTTGCCGGTTCGGGGCAACATTAATAATGACACACTACTGAGCGCCAACCATAAGGATGCAAGAGAAGGATATTATGAAAAAAGAAACACACACACACACACACGCTTACACACAAACGAATAATCCCAACCAACTTAGTCCTTCGTACAGCACGGGAAGAGGATGAAGATGGAAGTTGATTGTTTATTTTCCATGCTTTGATGCTTTTACCAGATTGACTGGTTTCAATGTCTCTTCCCCGTCGCTTCCCTCTTTTTATATCTCCACACTGCAACAGTTTGCAGTAGCAGCTCCATCCGCTTCCGGATCCGAACTTTACGTTGGCTTCCGTTCGGCGTCGCGGGTTTGCCTTTTGAAGTATTGGAAGTGGATTGCGCGATTGCGAGGGTTTTTTTCTCTGTATTTCCGCTTCACGGCAACAGTTTTCCATAACGCTCAAATAAAGTATAAAAATAAAAACCAAAGAAACGTGCCACACGAGCCACAGAAGTTTCTTTCGGAAGCCAACTGTTGCAAGCGATAATGATAACCGAGAAGAAACCAATTGCATTGTCCGAATGCGCGTTAGAACGAACTGTTGATATAAAATATTGATAGACTGGAAGCATTATTGATTAAAGCAGGGCCTTAGAATCCCTCGGCTTTTAGTAAATTATGCTACATTCCATTGCAATCGTTACCTATTTCCAAAATAACTTTTTTAACTCTTAATTTAATACAAATGTATCCATACTGGTCCAAGTGTTAATGATAGCCTTGAAGCAAACGATATTCTATTGTTTATTAGAACGAACTGTAAATATTGATATGTTTAGCAACATTATAAATTAAAGCAAGGCCTTAGAAATTTTAAGCAAAATTAAAATGTATTGATACTCCAAGCGTTGATTAAACTAGAATAGGAAACAGCATTGGATTGCGCGTTTGAATGAACTGTTAATGTTGATAAGTAAAACAGTCTTCAGACATAAGGTGAAATATAACAATGTATTAGTACTGTTGCAATACCCATACCAATGTTGATATGTTAGAAACATTATAAATTTAACTAGGGCCTTAGAAACATAAACAAAACAAAAATGTGTTTATACTGTTGTAATCAATGCTTGGATTGTACCTGATAAGAAACCAATATTTTATTTCACATTAGGATGAACTGTCAATGTTCATGTTGTCGAACTTTTATTAAATACAGCGGGGTGGAAAACTCTAATGTATAATACAAATGTAAAATAATCATAATTGATGAGAAAACAATATTCCATTGCATTCGGTTGAACTGTTAGTGTTTTTATGTTGAAAATATAACTAACTAAAGCAATCGTAACTGTAAGTAAAGTTAAAATGTAACAATGTTGCAAGCGTTAATGCTACCCGATAAGGAAACGATGTTCGATTGAACATTAAAATAAACTGGAGAAAATCATATGTTAAAAAATTATTAATGAAAGCAGCGTCTTAGAATCTTTAAATAAGATAAATATGCCGTTCCGTTAAAATTGGGAATTAAAGTAAGATAAAAGTGTCGATCACCCTAAATCGCTCCGTGTATGGTGGTTAAACATAACGATAGAAATCAATTTCTTAGGCAATATCTACAAAAATCTGGTAACAGCTATACTACTGTCTTTGTAATTTTGAAACTATTTACTTTTGCCACTCGTGTTGCCGGCACGCCGGAAATTACACCGTTAATACTCCGGAGATTTCGGTCGTCCTTATTCTCGCCTGAGCAACCTTAAAGCCTGTCCGCAAACAGCAAACGGTTCCAAAGAAAACCCACTCCCCCGACCTAGTTGCAGTTGCTGTGGGAAAGTGTGAAAATTCGGAAAAGGTCCACCATCGGGGCTTAATAGTCCGGTAAATCGACCGGTCGGTCAAGATTCCGGGCCCTCGAGTCCCCGAATGAACGATTGTCGGACAAATCACAAACCAAACATCCATTAGCGGCCACTGGTCAAAGAAGCGTGTGCGTGGCTCCCGGCACCGGAAGCCCGGCCATTAAGCGCAAATTTGTCACGTTCCTCACGCCCGCATCCGGTGCGTGCGTACCTGCCCGAAGCCGGAATGCAATCCTCGTGAGAAAACCCCCGGCGGGTAAGGTGAGCTTTACGGTGAACCGATTGATCGGTTTTATTGGTCGTTAAGGACCATTCCGTTTGCTTTACGCATTCGAGTACGGCTTTCGAATTATGTTGTCCGTCGTACAGTTATGCTTTTAAAATAATACACATGTTTCCCCTGACCTTTCCTGGGGCTTACCCATTGTTAGAAGTTAAGCCGAGCGCACGTCTGTTTCTGTCCACTTCAATTTCGCTGCTAATCTACGTGATAAGTCTTTTCGGAATGAACCCAGGAGCACAACTGGGGAAAGATGTTTTCCATTTAGGGCAGTATGAAAAAAGAGTTTAATGTGTAAAAAAAAAGATAGGATACAACTCCCAAGAACGACGAACGCTTGCATAACACTCGAAGGGTCGCAACGAAGGAAAAACCTTTCTTACCAAAACACAAAACAGGAAGCGCACGTCTGTTGGCGAATTGAAAACGAAATTATATTTAATAATTAATGTCAATTCGGATTTTTTCTTCGCTTCCTTTAACTTCGATTCCTTTTCTTCGACTTCTTGGTTTGCGCTGTTTTTCCATCTCGAAGCCGGCATTATGCAATTACCTTCCCGTGCGCCATTTTTCCCCCCCGTCGACTTTACACGCAGCCCGAAGTAATTAATCACATTATTGTTCACTTTTCGTTGGTTGGTTGGAGATAATCCTTCGGGCAGACTAGGATGGATCTTATGAAAAAATAGAAATTTAAAAAAGGATGGTTGGCAAAAAAACCAAACGAAACGAATAAACAGTGCAAATTCAAATAGGCCGAGAAGCTGAGACCTTTTATTTGACGCCAGCTACGTTTCCGATTTCATCCTTGAACCGGACGGTCCAGGCAACCTTTTTCATGGGGGTGGCAGTAATTTTTGTGGACTTGGACCTGACGCTTCGCAAAGCAGTCTGCAGAAGGGATGGAGAAAAAAAGCCTCGGGTTTGAAAAAAAGGACTCCTGCGTCGACTCTACTCCTTCCTTTCACACTCCAATTGATTTGTTTGAACTACGTCTTAGCTGGGGATATTTTTTTTACCTTCAGTCATTTGAAGTCATTCACTTGCGTTTTGCATTTTGTTTTCTATTTCTTGCCTTGCGCCTCCCTAATTCCCGGCATGCCTTTGATCTGGCGCGAAGGTGCCAGCTAACAGCTCATTTTTTCCGCCGATGGCGGCGACAAATTTTCCACCCCCGTAGGGCCCTCCTCGGGGAGGGGGTGGGGTTGGCACGGGACTCTCTCGGGAGATTAATTGTAATTAGAATAAAACCGAGTACGCGACGCGTCAAACGAGCCGAGAATGTGTGTTGGTGCGACCTTTATTTTTTCCTTCTGGCTCGCTAATTCCTTTCCCTTTGCCTGAGGGGACGGAAATGGGGAGGGGGGGGGAGGGGAAATCCTGCTTAGTACCATTTTCCAACGCCCACCGGAGGTGCATGTCGGAGCAGTTTTTTTGTTTTTCTCACTTTTACCATGGAAAACCCCATCACACCTTCGTTATCGTCTCGTGTAGGAGTGGATGTAAATAATCTTTTTTAAATGTAAAACTCTACTAATACTTTTTAGTGTATGATTTACGAACGTTGGCGACGCGTGACGGCTTATCGGTGGAGGCGAAAATGAACTTAACAATTTTTCTTCTTCTCACTCACTTTCTCTTTTCTTTCTTGTTAAACAAATCGGCCTAAATGATTCCGGTGCTTCTTTTCGAATTAAGCCTCAAATCCTAAGCCAAATTCGATCAAACCAGTGAACCGTTTTCGGAAAGTGAGAGTCTTTCCACCCTTGTAAAGGGAACTTATAAGTAAGGAAAGGTATCAGAATGCTGCCATCCCGAACCGGGAAGGTGCCGAAGAACAAACAGACTCACGTAATCCACCTGAGGTAAACTCCCGACCGTTTTTTTTTTTCAAATTCATTTTTGGTCTTGTTCTCCATTTTGCATACTTTAAAAAGAACACGTACAAAAAACCACCTATTGCGATCAGATTAGCGGAAAGTCCACCCCCAACCCGCCCAAGTTGTTTTCCCCCCACCAAAGGGGAAAACCTTTTCTTCTCGTCTGCTCGTCCATTTGTCATTGCGGAAGATGGGCCGACAAATCCCGTCGCCTTCCCCGAAGGGATTACTGCCTATTTTCCATTCTTGTTCTCTTATGTTCACACCATGTACTGTTTTTTTTTCGCCTCTTCGCCAAAAGGTTTTCCTATCCCTTCTTCAGCGCCATGCACCTTGGCGTGTAATTGCCAGTTTGGTGACGACTTTTCCGAGTGCTTTGCTGTTACTCGTCTCACTGATTTTCATCTTTGAAATGGACGAAGGAGCGTGTGTCGAATCAATCCGAACAGAAAACTTAGTCGCAAGATGTTTGGTTTTAACAGAAAGAACAAGGGCAGCTTTGAAAAAAAAGTGGTAGTAACAGTAACAGATAATAACAGATAATATATAATATACAAATATTCCAATCAGACAACTAATCATCAAGTACATCAGTGTTGTACTAAAATAATTATGTATTTTATTCAAACTCCTTGCATTCTGGATATGTAGAAAATAAAAACATCCCCATTTGGGGCAGAACGCACTGCTGTAAATATTAGGTAAAGCTTAACTTGTTCCGTATGAGTACAAAGCGGAATTTGATGCAAGTGTTTGTTCTGTAACTTACTAAAATCTGTTTGTTAAACGTCGGCTTTATTTTAAGAACATATTCACACGTATTTTTAATTGTTTTTTAATTGTTGAAAATGGATGAAAATCATTTAATCAAACTTAACTCCAATCTTGCGATGGGAGTTGTCTCCTTGGGTTTCAGTTATTTGGCGAGCTTTTTGACGGTTTTCCATTCTGGCTGCTGGAAAACTTCTTTGGGACGAAATCCGCTTGTATTTACGAACCATCCTACTTCACTGTGGACTCAATAACAATTTTTAAATTTTTTGGTAGTTTTACTCTGAAGAATAATAGCGGATATAAGGGTGGCACTTTTGCCCCAAAAGTTAACTATTTAATTATTGATATTTTTGGCTGACCGACGCGGACCACTTTCTGTATTACTCAGGTTTGCGGAGTGACACATGCCAACTCAATTTTCAATTTTTATATAATTTAACAGCTTATTTAAATTGGTGGAAATTTTATAAAATTACACTCCATTTTGATGCGTAGAATAAAATATATGATAAAAATGTAAAATTCGGTACACTATTTCTAGTAAGAGGGAAGTACTTATCTTTGTACTCATTTGGCCATTTCATTAAATTTTGACTGAAAAAAGACCAGGTAGCTCACTTACTCCTAAGGCACACTTGCCCCAAATTTCGCTACATGCATTTCAATATGTTGAAAATAAATTGCAATAAAACCAAATTTGTATGTTGTGTTTTGAAGCACAATTAAATAAATTTCTCGATTTGAGATTACCTTGTGTTGAAATAACAGATACTCAAAATAACATTAAATTTCTCTAATTAAATTATTATTCGTAGCGTTCGTTGTACCATTTTTCGCCACAATTTTAAATTACATGTAGAAAAAGTTGACCAGGTATTTTTTAAATAAATCATCGTTACAAACACACAACAAGCTGCAAAGTAATTATTCACAGAAAAATTTTGGTCCAATTTCATTTTGCTCCTTTGATGACGCAGTCCTTGCTAACGTCATCAATCTCTAATTCGTCGTTCGTTTCATTTCATTTGTTAATTTTGACTTTTTAAACACTTTCATCATGTTTTAACAGCAAGAGAGTTGTTTTACTCCCATAATTGATAAACAGTTTCAAATTGAATTGTTTGATTGCATGCTGGTTGTTTTAAACAGAAAATTAAATATTAACCGTTAAAAAGGGCTACTTTTAGACCAAAAGGTGCGTACTCGGAATCTGTGCTCGCAATATTTTTCCATACACTGCTATACCAAACGCCTGTTAGCAACTGAGTGTGTGTGAGCGCGCGCGTGTGTGTGTACGTTAGGCCCTTTCAGCAAAGGGCCTACCACGTCATCAGCCAGTAGCAGATCGACGCTCTAACCCCAAAAGATTGTCGTACAAGCAAGAATTGATTTCGGAAGTTATTGGAAGCAGGTTGTTCGAAAAATGGCGGAAAAAGCGTACTGGTTTGATCTAAAGTGTGATTGCGATCCCTTCGTCGCGGTACGCTGCTCGAATGGGCACTGTATGGCCAAAGCTGTGCTGTTCGCGGATGAATATCATTGGGGGCCGGAAGCCGCCGTCTGCGTGAATCCCGCCGAGGTGCAACCACCCAGGGTTGAGCCTGCCATCACCAAGCCGGCCCAGCCGACGGAGAAGCAGCAATCCAAATATGGTCCCTTGCTGGCTATGCATGACTATCTTCAAGCTTCTTCGAGTGTCGCTTCAGGGAAAGAATCAACAGTTACTAAGAAGCAGCTGCCGAAGGAAACGGACCAACCGATAACGCAGGATGTGCAACCGCCAACGATGCAGCAGGAACGCCCTAGTGGTTCGAAGAATAATGTACCGCACGGTGGTCCCCAAAACCCTAGTGGTTCGAAGAATAATGTACCGAAAGATGATCAACCGCAAGATGAGGATGAAGGTCCCCAACACCATATTTCCTTGTGCGAGTGGCTCTAAATCAACGGAATAAACATAACCCCAATCCTTTGGACGACATCGGGGCATAGAAATCGTACCGAAATATTAATCGCTTCGCGGTCGGTGGGAAAATCTTTTTCTCTTTTCTTTCAGCTTCACGCCACATCCGCCTCAGTTTTTCCGAATCTAATTTTACGCCTATTAGCCATCGATTTGCACGGGTGCCGCGTCGATGTGGTTGCACCGCAAGCATGCACCATCCATTGGTGATTGATTTGTCCTTCCGAGGGTCAGAAATCCTCGAAAATCCTGGGAAAGTTGACGGACGGACGGATGCGTTGTTTGCCATTTCCGAAAGGGTTCCACAATCGCGCGGATTTATCCTCTTAGGTCCAGTCGGTCGGTGTTCGGGACTTGTGCGATCGCTATCGGAGACAATCGGGCGGACGGGCGATTTAATCCTTTCCTCTCCGAACCACCGTGTGAGTGTGCTGCGTGCTTCGATAAAATCCCGACGCGAAGGGCTCAATTCGCTTGTGATTGATTTCGTGGCGAGCCGTAAGGTGAAGGGATCAGTCGACGGGAAAAGGCGTTCCGTTCCGGGAAGAGACAAGGGAAAGAAAGAAAATCTGGAACCATCATCATCACTTACCTCTCGTCCTCCGTGCAGTGTTTTGCGTGACGGATTTTTCCCCGAAAAACCCAAACCGGACGAAGTCGACGGGAATGAATGAACAATAATATTTTCCTCTCCATGGTTTCGCCTCATGGGGGAGGATCATTAGTAATCGGGGGGAGGGGGTAACAAAATGGGATTGTTTTCTCCCTCCGGCAAGGGAAATAAGGGGCGGAAGGGGGGCCGTCGGGATAACATTTTTATTTCTAATGATTTTTCCATAAATTAATTGCCTCTCGTTTCGGTTTCCTTGGTTTCCATCCATCTTCGTCTTCTTTGGCGTCGCAACCGGAGTATGTGGTGAGGTGTGGGGGGGTGTAGAGACGCCACTTTAGCTGACCCCATTCAACTTCCTCTCGTTCCCCCCCCCCTCCCCCTCTCGTGGTATCCCGCGGCACTACGACATTTATTAATGATGTGTGGAATTTATTTTGTGGATTAAGAGATAAGTCCCCTTTTTTCGTACCGTGCGAGCGATGACCACCGAACCGTGGCGTTCAACTAGGATGGGATTGTGGTGTTGCGGGAAAGGCAGAAGACAGAATGTGCCTTTACAACCTCCCCCCCCCCGCTGCTCGAGAGGTTGCCGAGAAAAACATCTTTCAATGCAAAAATTATGTTGCAACCGTTTTGGTTTGGAGAATCTTTTGGGCCGGAAATTAGGA
>KE525142.1:160717-185218 GCA_000441895.2 Anopheles sinensis | reverse complement strand
AAAGTGAGGGTGTGGGGGGACAATTTGGCAAGGCACCACATATGTGTGGGTATATCGGTACGTTCCGATGGCGCAACCGGAGCTTACGACTCATCTGACCGCGAGTAGATAAATCTTTCACGCAAAACGCATCCGACCGAAAAGAGTGGGGAGTGAGGGGTTTGCAAGGTTTGGGGAGGGGGAGGATGACCCAGGGGAGTCTGAACCGGAGGAGGGGGGAAATTGACTGAAGAAGCCGTAGAAATGAGTTTGCACCATAACGCAATTACCCGACTGCGGTGCTTCAAAAACTGCGTCTATTTATTCCAGGGGTCGCCAAACTCTGGTCTGAAGGAAAATTTAAGCTCACGCTATCACACTTGTTTTTCCATAAAAATACGTCGAAACTCTTGAGCGAGTTATTTTTAATATCAGGCGACTTTCATGAATACTTTTATTATACTTTCCCGATCGAATCTATTACACATTTTAGCGTTTTTTTACATGGAGTTTTGTGTACACAAAAAACTCGCCTATACTGAACCGTCTCTACTGAAACTTTCCACACATTTATTTTAGACCCTGTACATGTTGTTGAAGGTTTGTTTGATTTCTGTTTTCTTATAAAATTATCTAAATTTTAACATTTCAAAACTTATTATTACTAACATAAACAAAACAAGCGTGTACGGTTTCTACACTGCTTAACAAAAAAAGCCGTACATCATAAAAATGCACAAAATAAAGCTTGCCTACAATTTTACATAGTTTTTACGTAAAACAATAACAATCTGTAGTAATATCAGGGTTTTCATTGAAATTAACCCAAATTCAGACCCAAACAGGGTACTAATAAAAATGACCCTCAATACGCATATGCATACATTGTTGACCAGTACTGTACTCCAATGACAGCGACCTTTGTCAAGGTGTATATATTATATAGTGTGGTAAGGCTAATACAATACGGTGGAATCGTTGAAATATCAACAATTTTAAATTTGCAATCATTGAAACTATTGAATTATACCTCTCAAAACAACTAAATATACTATACTACTTAACAAAACGTTTGGAACACAACAAATCTTTTACACTTTACTTAAAAAACGCAACACAGAAACAAAAACAAACTGTGTTTTTTACATGAAACTGTCATCACTGCAAAATGGTATGATTCGCTGTCAATCAGTTCTGCCCTTTTTAACATCTCCAAGGTGGAGACTCCGGATGAAAAGGTGTTAATTCCAAATCTTGTTAATTCCAACAAATTATTCTTGATTACAACCGACGAACAATTTGTTATGAAAAATTACAAAATTCAACGAAAATAAATATAAATAAATGTTAAATTGTAAGGGTGTGATATCACTATCTAACTATCGTTTAAGGTATCTGGTTCGCGCTTCCCAGCTCTTTTTCGTAATTTGGCCTGTTTCAGGAATACGTGTGCCGAACCCTGATTTATTGGGTTCTCTCCCTCTCCCCCTTTTCGTTTTCCACTCCATTGCTAGGTCCTATTTTGTGCCATTCAAGGATTGCAACAGTGCAGGGTGATTGGAAAACACACAATGACGCTACAATCAGCGCGGAAAAGCGACCACCGGTGTTCATTTGGGAGGCAAAATGAAATGAAGCGCCGTTAAGGTGTCATCCCGCGACATCCTTGCGAATCCTTTGTAATGCTACCCAGCGTTCTCGGGCGGCGACGACGAAAAAGGGATAATTGAACGGGATTTCTAACCCTTTCAGCAAAACTCCCGAATAGGGCGAACGAACCGACACCTGCGGCTTCCTTGGCTTCCCGCCCATGCTAATGGCCAATAATGAAATGGTTAATTAGGCCGCTTTTGTCAGTTGTTGCCACTGCCGCCGTTGCCCCGGACCTCCTCCGGAGGCCCCGGAGATTGGTTTGTGAAAGGACGAGAAGACGACAACTGAAGACGAAAATGAGCGCCAGGCTTTTGGGACTCGTCGGGTTTGGAGAGTCTGGTGTGGAAAATTATGGCAGCATGCAATTGGTTTACGCCTTTGTCCGGTTCCGAGGAAGGTGCAACATCTATAGAGATAGTTAAATATATTGGGGGCCAACGTAATTATCTAGAAATTAAAGGCAATCTTAGAAATGAATTCAATTTCGCTGGCAGGAAACGACGAAAAAATGAATAAAGCGTCTTTACTGGATTTATCCTTAACGAGATCACACTTTCACCCTTTATCGGAACGTTTTCATCCTTAAAAAAAGATCAGAGGATACTTTTTACACTGATGATGCTTTCTAGTTTTCTTTCGAGTTTTAAGCTCGGAAAACACTGAACGATTTTATAAGACGAGAAGCGGTATCTAAATTTTAAATAATTCTATTTCACTTGAATGTTAATAAATAGTTGAAAAACTTATTATATCTTAACCACTACTACTTGAATAGCCTATACATTTTATTCTAGATATTTTGTCTCTGTACTTCAAACTCAATATGTATTTTATTAACATCTCATTGATTTAAAAGATTCGGCTAAGCCACATGTTTTGTACAAGTCAGGATGATAAAATTATATATTAATAATAATTACATGTATTACTTCTAATTACTGTTTTCCCATTCCTTGACACAGTTCAGCCTTACTTTTCCTAATCAGATTTGTTTTTGTTGTGTTTTAGATTTATTTATGTATGGTTTTAAAAGGTTTTCTAGGCAATTTCTTTAATTCTTTATCAACGAACATTCTACTTTCCCTTTCTGAATCTAACTATCTCTACTTCCCTTATAATTTCTTTTTATGCTCTCATCTTCCTCTATCACAATGTTCCCTTTCATACCAATTCCTCCTCTTCTTTACCTTCCAACTCACGTTTATTAATTTATTCTGTTTATCTTATGTTCTTCACACCGGTTGATATCGAGACTTTCTTTTTATATAAAAATCTCTGTTTTCATTGATATTAGACAAAATAAAAAATTGCAAATAATTTTTTTCAAAATGCACTGAGGTAGGTTCAATTTATGAACCTTTATTATGTGTTTAAATTAAAAAAAAATATGTAATGTTAAACTAGCTTGACGCCCGCTCGGTAAAGCAGGGGTGGATAAAGGTGTTATGTTTTTACTCTAGTTCTAAAGATATGCTTTGACCCATTCCGACAATACTTTATTTGACACACTTCCAAGAAGCCCCAGTTCAAATCCAGTTCTTGACATACATTTCTAATTTATGATATTTAGTTGAGAGGTTTCATTCAAAAGTTTTAATAACGACAAATTTAAAATAGTTGATATTTCATCGATTCCTCCGTACTGTATAAACCTTGCTGAATACACCTTGACATAGGTCGCTGTCATTGGATTACAGTAGTGATGAATTTGCATATTGAGGGTTATTTTTATTATTTGGGAGTACCCTGTATTTTCTAAATTGCAGATTTGGAAGTACAAAAAGTCACCGTTTCCAAAGTTTTCCATACAAAATACCTATACATTCATGCAGTTTCATGGTCACAGACATTAAGGTTAACAGCGTTCACAAAACGTTCGCTGTAAACAAATGCGCAAACAGTCATTTCATTCGCGACGATTTGTTTATTTAATTCTTTGCAACGATTGCACAGATGTGGTGTAAATCATGGAAGGTGAGCAAGTGCGATAAAAATGGCGAGATCAATTAGTGCTGTGAATCAATGCGCCTACTTCGGTCGTGAATTGTGCAGTGTAAAACAAACAACGTATTCTCTTCACATAATTTACGCTACATTACGGTACGTTAAAGTTAGTTTCCAAGAAGTACTGTGTTGCATCCGTTCGTCCTTCGGCTGTTTAATGTTAATCTGCATCACCTTAATGGTGGAGAGATAATTATTTTCTTCTCCTCCACCTTTCAACCAAACCCACCGGGCTGCTTGTCAACGCATGAGTAAGTTGTTGCTTTCCTCTCTATCATCCTCTAACACTTCCCGGGAAAACGAGGTACCGGGTGACCGGCTCTTAGCGAAATGAGCCATCGTTTGGGGCCGGTATCCCGGATGGGATACTTAAGTGTTTCTAATTGAAGATGTATTAAAATTTTTCCCTTTTCTTCCGTTGGGGCGAACTGCTAACGCTTGCGAAAGTCGTCGCAAGCTGTAAGCGATGCTGCAATCGTAACCCCAAGCTCCAGGAGGGTCCATTAAAACGCGGCGAGCGAAATGGATAAGATGAGATGCCACCGGTTGCCATTGCTAATAGCACCCAAGTGATTCCCAACTATCTTCCCCCACTCCCCTCCATATCTTGCACTTTGCATTTGCTTCCTTTTAGTCTCTGCAAAGCGGGAAAATGGCGAGTGGGAGGTGAACAAATTAAAGCATGATTAAATTTGAATTTTCCAGCAATAAAACTGATGCTAAAATATGTAGTTTATGTAAATGCATTCGTATTCCGGCACTCGAACTAACTCACTCTCTCTCTCGACTTCAACCCCTTCTACCCCTTCTTGCCCTTTTCGGAAACCGTTCTTGATAAAACCTCGATCACCGATAGGTTTCCCCGAGCGGAATCGGGTCCCAGGGAAAATTCTGAGTTAACGATGCAATTTTTCCATCCACCACTAACACCACCAGCACCCGCCCCCCGAGCCCAGGCTCGACACTTCAAACCGCCGGCCTCCGAAACGCAGACAGTTTTATGGGTCTGTTTTTCCGACGGGTTTTTGCGGTCCCGGATGGATTTCTCTTACAGCTTGTGCACCGGGTTTTATTGCCTGCACCGTACCTCATCCTGCCAGCACCCCCTCCCCCACCACTACTCCCGTATGTGCTGGGTCATTTTATCGTCTTTACGTTTTAAAATGATTTCCACACTGACCTCCCCGGCCAGGAGCTTTCCGCTAGAGGTGTTCAGTTTTCCCTCGGGAAGGGGGGTACGGGGGGTTGTCGGGAGACGGTTGCATTTTTCCGAATTATTCCTTCAGGGGCAGGCAGCTTAAGCGGGCAGTTAGTTTCGGGCGTCCTAAATCTCTGGGTAGGATTAATTTGCTACGCCGGGGCTTTCCCGAACGAGCGTTACGATAATCACCAACCTCCTCATTTTCCTCTTTCAAATTTCCCTCGATCTGTCTCAAAGTGTTCCTCACTCGTTTAACTCCCGAACACAGCGTGTTGTGCAACCGAAAGTGCAGTGGAAAATTGCTCTACCACCGAATTCATCAACTGCGAGCTCTTAACCGAAAATTTTCCATGTAAACGTGCGGCAGTGTTTCGTGGCAGGACTCCCCATCCCCGTGGTGTGTCCGGATTTTCCCACCTCCACTCCACCGAAAACACTGAGACTCGCCGCGACGAAATATTTCTCCGGTTAGAATCGAATAGAACCTTGCCGGAAACCGTTCTTTCCTTTACGGGTGCAAGAGAGGGTGGGATAGAGGGGCGTGGGGATGAAGATGGGGATGTTTTCGAAACACGAAAAATATGCATATGAATATGGAACCTAACCAAGCGGCACGCTTGCGGCGGAATATGATGTGACGAGTGGTTCCTTCTCGAACCTCGAAAAAGGGAAGTTGTGGAAAACTTAATTTAAATAATGCTCGTCCCTCGACCATCCCCATCGAACCCTCTCTCTTTCTCTTTGACCCTCTCTCTTTTTCTCTTTTCTCGTTTAGTTTTCCTCAGGTTCCCGTTTCGGTGCAAATATTAGGAGTATCGCTTGTTCGGTTAAAGGAAAATATCATTATAACGCCATCGAAGTCATATTACCGTACCCTTCCTTGTGGAAACCTACTTCCCCTCCCCCTCCCTCCTTTTACATCCTACAGCATCCGGATGGGAGCTTGGTGAATATGTTTTCCACCGTGCGCGGGTGAAATTTCCGGGCGACAACAACTTTTCTCATTCAACAACTTGCCTCCCTTAGTTTGTGTTTTTGTATATTGGCGTGTGTGTGTGTTGATGATGTGTTTGTCATTTTACGACTCATAAACCCCCGAAAAGTGGTTCCCATCCACCGGTTTCCCCTTGTCCTGTGCACAATAACTCGAGCAAGCTCCACACCACCATGGGAAAGGTCGCGAAAAGCCACCGGAAAAAGACTCTGGTGCATGGGTAAGGATTCGCCAAAGTTGAGGTGGGGGTGGGGAGAAAATGAAAAACTAGTCGCAACCGGGCCGGCACGAAAACGGTGCTTGCTTGTGCTGCTAAAATGTTGTAATTTTTATTTACACCACATCATTATGAAAACTCGCTCGTAAGAGTTGGGTGTGTGGTGCTTATACATCATCGAAGAGTGTAGGAGGAGGTGGGGAAGGGAGCGGGGGGGGGGGAGAGAAATATTGAATCATTCCGACGGTGGAAAAGGCGGCAGGACATTTCGTACTCTCACCCAACACAAGTTTTCCACCAAACGAAAGGGTTGTTTGAAAACCGGTTGTTTGGTTAAGCGGAAGTAAGCGGAAGGGGGGAGGGGGGGGGGTGGAGGAGGGGAGTCTGCATAAAAGCATAGTGATACATAGTCGCGTCACAGTCAAGTGAGCACACGGTAAGAAAATATACCATTTTTAACACACGAAAGGCACTCGGGAAAACACACCGAACGTCCGTTCCTTCCGCGCCCAGCGGGAAAGGGAGTAAGAGGGTGCATGTGTGTGGGTACGTTGGGGGTGGATGAGACCGAAACGAAACGAAACGAACCGTAACGCATCCGGGAAGCACTTTGCATGTGTGTATTCTCTTTTAATATAATGAATAGCAATACGGCGAGGAAAACTAACCACACTCTCCGCTAAACCCAACACTTTTCCCTCCCCCATTCAACTGTGCCTCACAACCCCCTCCGCCCGTCCCCCCGTCGAGCTTCCGGTGTGCAAATGTCATCATCAGTCAGCGTTAAAACCTTGACATTTTTCATAAACCGAAGTGTCCCGTTGCAGTGTCCTTTTATTCCACCTTCCACCCCCCATTCCACCCCTTTTTGCTTCCCACCCTTCAAGCCTTTCACATCCGTTGGCCGTCGGTTTTTACAGCGGGTGTTTGTGTGTGTAAGTGTGCAAAGCGGCGGAACTTGTCAGACAAAGACGATTATTGGACTCCTTGCTTTCCACCCACTGTGGTGGCGTGTTTTCCCTTTTCGCGGGTGCGGGGGAAAGGAGGTGGCTTCACCGTGCACCGTCCGATATGAAACCGATACCTACCCGCCGTGTCACCCGTGTTTTTCCCCTTTTTTTACGACGACCCGCTTTGTCCCGATCGCATCGCCAGGATGCATTTAAAATATGGAAACGGTCAAAAGATTGGAGATTGTTTGCCCTCCCCCGTGGTGGTTATCTGCTTTATTTTACTTTCCTCCGCCACCGGGAAAAACTGTCCTTTCTTTTTCCTTTTTTTTGCTTTTACGATCCCGTCGTCCAGGGAATTGGATTTAATGGTGGTTATTTTTTGATCCATCTTTACCTTTTTTAACTGACCTTTTAAACTAACCCGATCGAAATGCGCCCCATCTCCTTGAGGGGGGAGGGGGGGGGGGTTAGTAACATGGGTACGATCGTAAAAAAAAAGAGAAAGAGTTGCTAATCTTTCCCTGATCCGCGCTCGTGCATCTTTTGTCCGGTCAGTTTTTATTTCCCAAGTTGAAATAAGGAAGCAAAAATAATACTAAAACGATCAACTTTGATAAAGTGAACGAGCGATGATGGCTTCCGATAAGAAACGATGATGATGATGATGATGTTGATGGCATAAGGAATGCCGTTCCACGGAGAATGCGTTTCCTTTTTTTATTTCATCCATCCGCTTTTCTTTTCACTCGCCATCCAAAGGTCAAAAGGTTGAGGTTCTTGTTGATTTTGGTTTTTCCTTTTTCTCACTTGCAAACTTTCAAACCATTTACGGTGCAAAATTGGCTTCTGATGTTGACCAGATGGCGATTAGTGTTTCATTAGTGTGTTTTCGTTATATTCTACTGAAGATACATTTCTTGTTTGCTAAAAACGGAAAAGTAAGGCACGCTTTTGTTGGAATCCACCGCTGATTGATTTATTATTTGTTTGTTCCCATCTGACATTTTTCCTGTCCGTTTCTTTTTGTTTCTTTATTCCTTTACCATGTTGGAGATCTGTTTCTTTCTTTTAATCCAATAATGTAAAGAAAGAGAATAACTTTTCGCATCGGTTCTTGAACTCCTTCCTACGACTTAAAATGTAGTTTGGAAAATTTCCTGGCACGAGAAAAACATACCAAAATGAATGGAAACAAAAGAAAACAAGACACTCGTGGCCAAACATGGTTTCTAATTAAGTTTATGGGTTTTGCCCACCGGCCAGCAAACAAGGGAAGACCGCGCACCTGAGGGGCTTGGTTGGAACATGGGGATAATAAAGTCATTAAAAAACTATAAACTTATCCCGCCGGATCCGCTCAAACCCGATGGCCATCGTTTGGACGGGGGTTTGAGAATGTCTGCTAATTTTTCCGACACCGGTCTGGTTAACGAAAGTTGAGCGCTCGGTAAGAAATGCAACAGGGTCAAGAAAGAGGTGTACGTTTGTATGCGTTTGTGTGTTTTTGGCTGAAACTGACACGTTGCACAGTGGTCCGAAGATGCGGGTTTAAGTTTTCCCAAATAAGTAAGGGCTCTAACGTATAAATGTAATTTGAGCATCAAACAAAATTTAATTCATGTAAAAATGTCGATCCAAAATGTCAATTAGCTGATAACTTGCATGAATGATATTCTTTTTCTTCAATTCAACTACCGTATTGCAACCTACTTACAAACGACTACAACCTACTTACAAGAAGAGATTATTTGGATGGATTTATTGAAAAATTATAAGCACTTTTTAAATACAAATTTAACTTTAAAAATTTATTAAACTTTCAAACATATTACAAATTTACCAATTTTCCTATCTTATTTTATCTGATTATCATGTATCGTTTGGAATAATGTTTTAACCTTGTATTGTTTTTATTTGAACCTTGTGGAAACATCCTAACAAACACGATAAAAAAAGTACTCAAAGAAATACTTGGGAACGTTGTCTCGAGTGAACCAAAACTTGTGTCTCTTTGCTCGTATTTATTCGATCGCGATCTCTTAATACCTTTGACCCGGTATGGACCACTAAGGGGTCATTGATCCTTCAATCCCGGCGTCCTGCCAACTAATCGCTGAAGTTCCCGTTTTTTTGGCCTTTAAGCTATCGAACGGGCTGTCGGAAAAGTGTTCCTGAAAAACCTTATTGTAGTAGAGGGCAAATAATTGTGTGTTGGTGTTCAGCTCGCTTGTCACATACTGGGCGTCTCCATCGAGTTCCTAAACTTTGTTGGTGTGGGAGCAATTTCTTAGCGTTTTAATTTTATTACTTCTTCAAATGTGTTTATCACATCAGATGTTTCATAAAAAAAGCGTATGATTAATATGCCTTGCAACGAATGGTGGTAAAATTGTCTTTTTTTTTCTTTATTGTTTTTTTTAATTCTTAGAGTCCATTCTGTAATCCAGAATTATATAAAAGTTGCTTGCCATATTTTCTTCTATGCGATTGATAATTAATTTTGACTTTCATTGCGGCATTTTGCATTAATTTCTCTTTTCGGAGGTGTTAAAGTTCAAAATACTGGTTTAATTTAAGGAGTTATAACCAACATAGCACTTTAGAGCGTTAAAGAACATTAAATATCAGAGCTACAAGTTACTAAAAACATTCTCATTACCCAAAAATAGCGTTTTATTTAACGGATTGAAAATCGCAGTGAGCGCTTTCCTACTCCTAGCTTGACCCACTGTGCGACGGAAGGACCGAGCGACGTCGATGACGTCTGCTTTCGATAAACTTTTACGAGCGGCAGCATGGTTCGTCATTAGCTAACCTTAAAATTTTACCTGCTCCATCGAATGGTTGGTTCCGGTCTTTTCTTCAGCAGAAACCCTTCGGAGCCTTACTCAACGACAAAGCGTGCTTTGTTTCCGGTCCGGTTCATCCCTCGTGAAGCGGGACGGGGGAGTGGGGATCCGGAGTTGATCCGGCCGTACGGAGATCCTTGAGGATTAGCCCGGCTAGTGCGGACGAACAGCGGGATGTCCTCGGGTTCCGCAGGCTCGTTGCAGGAAAGAAAGGATTGCAAGCTTTATTGCATCCACCCTCGGAGCTGCCAAGGACGGGTGGAAAACTATGATGGCCATTCGGGCGTCTTAACTTCTAAGGACTCGTCTCGTTGCGTCGTTGGCGATGGCAACCATCCTTCATCGTCGTGCCATAATCCCTCGCTCAACGGGATTGAAACGTGTAGCGTGTAGGATATTTCCTTCAACGTTTCAAGGGAAGAAATTCATCGGAAAAACTAGCGGAAAACTCAAGGTCTACTTTTACTACCGGATTTCCTTCCCGCCGGTCGCTACCGGGCACTCAATCAAAATCCCGAACCTGAAAACAAACCCTTCTCCTTCCTCCCTCACCCCCTAGCCCTAGCATGCGTCTCCAAATCAACATTTTAACGGCATCAACGCGCTCGTTAGGAAAAGTGCGGCAACGACATTAAAGCACATTAATATTTTTCGCTTGCCTTCTAATCCTTTACGAAAGTCTCAATCCGCATCCGGGACGCCCACTCCCCACACCCTCCTTTCGGGTCAACCGGGCAGGATCGTGGTCGGGCAGGATTTTCCAATAACCCATAAACGAAATGGCTTCAGGTTTTCCTCTTTCCACTCGCTTTGGAATACAAAAAAAAGAAACAACAGACTGAAGGGCATAAAAAAAGAAAAAAAAAAACATATCATAGCCAAACCTTCACCGGATGTATGACTGAAGGATGCCAGCGGAAAACTTTTACTTGCCTTGTGATGTGAACCCAAAAAGAAAGAGAATCAAAGCCATCAAAGTGAGGATAGAAAACAAATGGGAAACAGCGAAGGAAAGGGAAAAGGAAAACGCACACCACCACCAGCAGCAGAGACAAAGGAGAAAGAGAACACAGTGAAGTTCCGGGGAGGGCGGAGGAGGGGTAGGAAAATATAATCCATCGAATTGCGCATTCCGAAATGCATAACAAGCGAAATGGAAGCGAATAATATATTATACAGATTTTAAATAATCATATCTTTTACGATTGAACATTTTTACGACTGCGCTCCGACTCTATTCCAGCGATCCGGTTCCCCGGTTCGGAGCCGGAGGATTTGCGATTACGTTCGGGAAACCCAGAAAGGCGGGTACCTCTTGAAGGCAAGCGCGCCGTAAAACGTCCTCCGCTATCCAACCCCCATCTCTCTTTCTCACTTCCTTTTGGTTGATGTTTTCGGCCGGGAACTGAGATTGTGTTCCGGAAAATATCCTCCGTACCAGCATGCGGCTGACGAATTTACGACGCCAAGCCTTGGTGGTGCCAAGGCAAAGGGTTGCCAAGGAGGAAGCCAATCTGTATAAGCTGGAGCTGCTTGTTTTGGAAAGTACTGAAGAGACCGAGTTCAATGGTAGCTTCATTGAATATCCAAGCGGGGTACTATTATTTCCTTCCGGAAGTACGCTTCATGGCACTTTTTGACCACTACAGCCGATTAGGCGACCACTAATGCCTCTTCCAGTTGTAGATAGATGGTTAAAAGGTTTGACAGTAGGATTGAACTTAAAGTTGTTTGACATACCTTTTGTTTTGAAAAATCGTTAAGTATAATACGACAGTATGAAACTATTGAATTCGTAAATTCCAGCAGATATTCTGCGATGTCTTTCTGTTACTTGAAGTCATTTTGACTAATAATTGACACGCTCTCTAATCTAAAGCTGAAAATAAATGATAGTAACTATCATAGATTGGTAATTTTTATCTCTCAAAGAAAAAAGTACAAAACAACATTAATGGGGACACTGACTTGAGTTAGTCTTAGTTCTTTACGATTTGTAAAGTACTCGTTAGTCTTTTTATTCGTACTTTCATTTTATCGCAACTCAACTGCCCGATTTTGCTCTATTTATACATTTGACCCGGTTTCGATAGTAGACCCTAGGGGTCATCGATTTAGGAAATATGTCAGCCGATCGCTGACGTTCCCCTTTTAGGGGTTTACGTTATCGATCAGGTTATCTTTTCTGAGTAGAATTAACAGCTGGAGTTAGAAACTTACATTTTAAAAATGTTTAAAAACTATAATTATACACAATAAAACACTTAAACAGTTGATATTGACAAGAATACCAAATGAATTACATCTCAAGGATTGCTGTGTGGATCTTTCACAACCAAATATTGCAGAGCAACGCAAAAACTAACCAAGGCGAGGTGTTAGGATGCAGATAGTTGATAGCAACTTTCATTACTTGCATTAACATTCATGAGTCTTCATTTCGGATGATTAAAAGATTCCGAACTCAGTTAATGCATTCACGACTCATAACAAATTAACTTTAACTATCAACTGGCAATGTTGGATGGATGAAAAAGACTGTGTTGAATTGTGAATAATCTATAGCAATTCACTACAAAAATTAATAAATACATTCATTTAGCATTGGAAAGCATGCGAGTGAATTTATATTTGGTTTAATGACAATTTCGAATTGACACTTTTAAACTGTTGACTCTTTTAAGTTGATGGTTTGCGGCTCAGAGAGTGTTCAGGAATTAGCAATAACTTAAAAGGTATGTCCGACAATATTGTATGGAGTTGACAATTGAAATCGTTTGAATGTATCGGATCCTGGGATGCAACTTTATTTGTCAACTAAGCTTTTTATCAACTGGCTTTTATAAACCCGAAATTGAAGATTTTATGTAGAATGACTAATCAAATCCATCTAACTTTCTTTAAATTTTATCAAATAACAGAAACCCTCCAGAATCGCTCGTTCAATGATAACGCTCAGATGGAGCACTAATACCAGTCTTAATTGTTTTTTCCTCTTTCTTTATCTGGCTTATTCCTAGTTGAATATACAGTGGAAGAGAGTCATAGTCGTGCATCTAAAAATCGTACAATCTTTTAGTTTTCTTATCTTCTTTGCTAAAATAGATAACGGTTAGATATGCCTTCTTTTTCCTCTTTTATCTTTTCCTTCATTTCTCTCTATTTTTAAACAGTTTATTTGTGATAACTATGGTTTCCGACTTTGCACGACTCCTTCAAATTAAAGACTTTCTTCACCCTTTTCCAATTATATTTTTAAAATGGGGTATTTTCGACTAACTTTTTCCATATTCAAAAAGAACATAAGGGAAATCTTCTGTGAAGTTTCGTAACGTTTGCAAATACGGGGCAGAAGATTACTCAGCTTAAAGTGAAAGGAAGGATTGTCCTATTTGTAAGCGTCCGATTTAAATTGCATGCATCTCTTTCATTAATTCTTAAATATTTGTAATATCTTAAATGTTAATCACAATCAGTGAGTTCACAATAAAATTCAACCATTTTGTTTTGCAATACTTTCACAGTGCTTATGAAATATTTTTCTGGAACGAAAAAATATAGAGCGAACTAGGATAAAGCAAGCATGTTTCTCGAAATAAACAAAGATAAAGGTAAACAATCCTTTGGAAAGTTTTCGTACCCTTTTTGCAACTATAAAACTACCGCGGTCCTCCTACAACAGCTGGACCAGATGGCGAACATGATCAACACAATGAAGCCTTGGCTCGGGAAGAAAATGCAAATCAAAAGAAAGATGGACGACATTTTCCGCCAACAACAAACAAAGCAACGAGCGTTCGTTTTGGGCGACTGCATAAAAATGACGAAATCCACCAGGGCTGCATTCCCAAGCAAATCCGCATTCCTCTCCTTGGAAAACGGACTACAAAAAAAAAAAATAATGGAAAAAAATGGATAGATGGAATTGGCCTTTTAATGGATTTTCCGTCCATTTGAATAGAAAAGCGGGTTGTATTTTATTTTTCAGGAATCAAACTCCCTTCCCCTTTTTTGGCGGACGATGGAATGTTTCGGCCCGCATCGTTTTTCGCATCGGCACACTTTTTTATCGCTTCTGCAGCCTTTTCCATTCCATCTCAAACCAGACCCCCTCCCCCCTGCCCACACCATCGCCTTTGGGTAAGGACAAGGAGTTGCCCACTCTCTTTTCTTTTACGACTATTAGTATTTAAGATTCCTCCGCGTGGTGGACGAACAAAATGTAAAATTCATTTTTTCCGCTCCACTGCCGGGAGCGTCTTTTCCTGTTCCGTTTTTCGTTGATGTTGTTGTTTTGGGATTTTTTTTTTATTTCGGTTTATTGGTATCCTTCCCCGGGAACGACAGACTTAACCTTTGAGTCGATGCAACCGATGGGAAGATTGGATTCCGCGCGTTTCATGGTCGTAAAACTGCATCCAATTCCCGCTCCGGAGCGCCGTTCGTGTAATTATTCCACGTCATCCCTCCTTGGAGGGGGGGTGGAGGGGTCCGTTTTGAAAGAAGTAAAATAGCAAAAATAAAATCCCTGCCTTTCGTTTCATGCTCACGAAAATACATAAAGGACACCGCTTTTTGAGCGTCTTAAGCACCGGGTTCCAACGAACGAATACGGAAGATTATCATGGCTGGTCGTGTCCAGGCCTTACCGTCTTGTCCTCTGCCAAACCCCACCCGATTTCCCGAGGAAAAACTCCCGGAACGAAGATTCTCGGTTGAAGTTGTTTTTAAATTGCCGGCGACATCCTAATCCATTGCATTCGGTCCACGGTCCTCCGAAAGATTGGCCTGTCGAGTGCGCGGTCGAGAGATCATAAATAAAACCCCGCCACCCCACCGACCCCTTCTCCCCCTCTCCCACCACTCCTCAGTGGACGTCAGGAGGACATTTTGGAAGCAGTCCTAGGGCCGCGTGGCCCATTTCCGGCGTTGGTGGTGGCAAAGGTGGCGGTATTGACAAGGATCCACAGTATCTTGGGTCCGGGACACACATACACACACACACATCCACTCGGATACACCATTCCTCGCCCGGAAGGTGCGAAAGGAAGCAAATCAAACGCGCTGCCAGTGTCCGGAAGTTGGTCGGTTGATGCGGGGATAGGAGTGACAAAAAAACCTGGAGGAGGTATAAGGATTGAGGTGGGGGAAACCGAACTGGGAGTTATTAATGAGCGACTGGGCCAGCGTGTGCATTAAATGTTAATGAATTCTCGGGCTTTTCGGCTGACGCGTCGCCTCATGCTCGGAGCTCATTAATTATATCGCATTTGTAGGTGTGAGGGGAGGGATGAGGGGTAGTTTGGCTTGCAATTCGTCCGTAGGCAAAGGCACGGAGGCAAATGTCAAGCCATCAAGGCTGAGTGGCTGATAGCCGCGAAGCAAAACGATGCGCGACACAACAATAGTCAAACAGTCTGACAACAACTACAATGTTGTCATCCCACCTCCCCACCCGCCACGTCCGGAAAAACTGCCGAGCACCCCCCCAGAACAGCCACGACAGGGGCGCACGCCCGCCTCGTGATGAGTAATTTGCATATCTTGCAGGCGCGTGCAAAACTTCCGGTTTCCGCGCTCGTTCGGTAAAAGAATGTGTCGTGAGCGGGTTTTCGGGGTGGTGGTGAGGAGGAGGGGGAGATGGGTGTTGGGTGAGGAGCGTGACGTAATCTGGATCCGCTAAGCTTCTGGCCGCTGACTGACAGGCGGCGAAGGGGCCTTTGGCACTTTGACAAGGTTTCGATTCGCCGCTGGGTCTTTGTCTCTTTTTCCGGCGGAGTTGGGGTTTGCGGGTGGGGGATGGAGGGGGATTGTCCGGACGTCAACAAATGGTTTCATGTTTCACCTTTGCCGTTTATCGCCATCCCAGTCCAGAATGTGGCGACAAAGAGTTATACACGAATTCGCCATTTTTTCCAACTGGAAAAAGGATTCTCTGACTCATATTAAAAGAGCTAAATTGTAATGTGGGGTGATTTAGATTCAGATTCATTAATCTGAATGACTCTTTACATTGATGTTGAGATTCACGAATCTTTGAATGTGAGATCCCAATAGATTCATGAAGCTCTAAGATTTACGTTACCATTAAAAAATCATGAAAATTCATAAAAGATTCATGGAAGGTTCATTAAGGTTCAACAGATTCATTTACGTCAGAGTTGCGCCTTATGAATCTTTTGGCGAAATTCATTGATATGAATCGTTGATCGAAGATTATTTCAGATTGAATCGTGAACTTTTGAGAATCTGTATCTTAAAACATTTATGATCCTTTCGAAACTTACATGAAGCTTTGCAAATATTTGATGAATTTTTGATGAATGAGTGTGCGACCATGAAAAAGGCGAGTCCTGGGGATATTCATCAATCTGTTATACTGGGAGCCATGAATCTTTGGGATGCATTAATTTCTCATTCAAACATTCGTAATCCTCCTATTTCTATGTAATGAGTCATTCAGACTCTTCAATGTAAATCTCAATTATTCAAATCTATGCAATGTTTTCAGATTCAAACCTTCAAGATTCATGAAATAATAGGAATTAATCTTGCATGAAAGTTTCCTAACACTCATCAATGTTTTGAGATTTGGATCCTCAAAGATTCATGAAGCAATCTGAGTGAATTTTGCGTAAGAGATTCATATTAATGCATTTAACCTTTAACGGATGTTTTTTTTAAATATTGATCAATGAATTTTGCTCAAAAAAATCATAAGGCACAACTCCAGTAAACCTGGTTTTGATAATATATTGCAATATTCTATAAAAGGAAATAAAAAGAAAAACATCCTGTACACTCACTAAAACACACACAGTAACACTCACACACACAGTTTGCCATCGGAAATGTGTAGCAGACGAGGTGTCCGTCGAACGCGCACGTGATTGATGATCAATTTGCATCTGAAAGCGCGTCTAGAATCAAAGTGAATAATCTACCCTACCGCGAGGTGGTTCGCGTCCGCCCCCCTTCAGCGCCCCTCAAACCCGATCTCTGCTGTGTTTTTTTCACGGTTTTCCATTTCAACGACGCGACTCGTGTGTCGCGCCCCTGCGGGCCCTTGAGACGCCCGGAGGGGCTGGAGGGATTGGAAAACAAATCGCAATTTAGAAGTCCCCGAAAGTAGAACGAGCGAGCCCAACGTGAGAGGTGGAAGGAGGGAAAAACAAAATGATGCGGGACACGAGACGAACGATAAAAAAAAAGTGAACAATCGAACACAGGGTGGGAACAAGCAGCATTTTCCCGCTCTTGTCGACGCGTCGATCCGATACCGGTCGGATGTGTGTGTGTGTGTGTACTCATGTAATTACAATATCAAATTCAATGGTTGACAAGTTTATCGATTACGAATCCTTTTATTTAGGCACCGAGCGGGTGCGCGTTTACGTTTTCTATTCCTTGCCATGTTTTCCACCCTCAGGAATAATTGAGAAGGGGTGGGAAAATCGCGGTTCAGAAGTCAATTGCATCTAGTTTCGGAGAGTGGATCCGACACGGGTTCGGGTTCGATTAATATATTTAAATGTTTCAGCATGATATTGAATGCGTGGTTTGACATGGAAAATAATAAAGATAATAAACCTGTAAAGTTGATGTTCTCGAGAAAAACATTGTTTGTAATATGTAATTTTGCTATTATTACTTAAAAAAGAGTAAGAAAAAATCAAATACATGGAATAGAAGGTTTTATCGTTTTATTTTATTCGAAAGTTCACTTCGCGAAATCACCTTCGTTTGCTTTTCTATAGAAGTTAATTGAAAAAAGGTGATATTTTATCACCAAACGTTAATCAATTTTTTTTATTAAATTTTTTTATAGAACTTATTAAACAAACGGTTTTAGAAAATTATGTTAAGATAAAGCTTTTAAAATTATACATTTTAGTACTAACTACTACAATATTGTTGCTCTACTATACCCGTGTAAAATATTGATAAGGATTGGTGCTGTCACCCGCGATATGGGTGACATGGCAGTCTGTGTTTTAAGCATACTAACAAAATTTGGTTGCAACTGATTAGCAAATTTAATAATTAACTGATCTTTTTCTTTTAGGAGGATTTAGGAGTTGATCCTTTGCGTGTATGTAAAGGACTTCTTGTCGTACTCGGTGTGGTCTGGTTATTGCTTTTCCAGCTTTTCAAAAAGACCAAAGCTGATTAGATTCACGATCCGGGTGCCTTTATGTCCATCAACTCAGCTCGGAAAAGAAACATTGGTTGGCAAAACTCAGAGTAACGATAAACAATGTGTTTAAAGATGAATGCAGTCTTTTAAAGGGTTCTGTGCAAACGTGGCATTTTCGCACACAAAAGAACCTTTCCCCAATTCCGTTTGATCTCCCACCGTGCGTGCGTCTCACTTCTGCTCGTTGTTCGCCCCTGGGCGCAAATCGTTATCCTTTTATTCCGGAAAAATCACGATCGAACCGTCGTCGGAATTGTCTATGGTCGATTATTATGGCCGTGCGTGTTGTTGCACCGGTTTTGGGTTGCGTTTTGTTGTTTTCCTGTTGTTCCCAGAAACACCCTCCCCTTTCGTCTTCAAGAACCTAATTCGACGGAGAACCAAAACCGATGACCGATGGAGGATGGTTTTGTCACCCGCCGCGGATCGATGGGATGATTGCGAGATGGGCGTGTGTGTGTGTCGAGTGGGCATCAGAGTCGTGGAAATGAGAACCACCAGCATGAGCTCATTTTCTTCGGGAAAAAGGGTAGGCTTGAATACTTCAACAAAGCAGAAGTGGAACAAAAAAAAGGACACACTCACGGGGCGGGAAAATGAAGCAAAACCACCGTTTGACTTCGGCCACCCGAGAAGGAAAAAAAGGAACGACACACAACACACACACACACACACACACACACACACACAATGCAAGGGCCGCTTTGCCCGGGAAGTTGTTGTACATTTATGCTGGTTATTAAAATTCAATTCTGCCACTCGTACGCACCGAACACGTGCAGTCCATCACGCCTCGCTACCTCCTATCTCGCGCGTCCATCTCGCTCATCTCGCTCACCCCGCTTCCTTCCACCTCCTGATGCGAGTTGGTTTTCCCATTCCTGTTTCCCAGCCGTTTTTGGCCCGTTTGTCTTCTGCTTTTTGGGAATTTACTTCAAATTAAAGAGTCATTAACCGACCCCGCCGATATCGAGCCGCACAACAAACGCGACGGGCGGGAAGGGGAGGAAAAGGGGGTGGGTGGAAAAACGGAAAAAAGGATGGTATCGGTTTTCATTGTTCCGAAAGGACGCCCTGCCCACCCCGGTGTGGAACAAAAAAGGGTCCTTGAGCGCTTTTCGTCGGACAACAGCCCGAACTATGATGAGTGTAGTGTTGGTGTGTGTGTGTGTGTGGTGGGTTGGGAAAAGTGTCTCCTCGTTGGGCGGCGCGGGTGCAATAAAGCAATCGCTTTTCTTCGGCGTCAAGTGGCTTGGCATTAGTGTAATTGCTTGCCTCTCCGTTGCTCGGGAAAGCGAGAAATAAAAGTGGAAAACCTTAAGTGAATGCAATCTGGTGTAGATTTTCTTTGCAGGCAAGATTTTGCCACGGGCGGAAGTGGCTTCCGAAGGACTTTCCTTTGCTGCCTTTGTGTGCCTGGTTGTCCTTGTGGTGACCTTTTGCGAGAGCTTACGAAGAAGCTCGTCCAAGCGGGAAAACACTCGCTTCGACAGTCCGTTTCCTCATCATCGCCAAAGTTAAATCTCTTTTGCATCCTTGAAACCAGCTCCAACAAGCTAAATGGAGGAAAAACTGCAACGGTGTAAAGCGGGTTTGGAAAAACGTCATACCACCCGTAAATCCTTCGAGAGCAGGAAATCCGCACGGGCTTAACAATGGCTGAATGCTGCCAAGCCCGTCCGCTTTCCGCCCTTCGGAAAAGCTGCTGAAAATCAAATTGAAATAAAGTACGACGGTTATAAATAAAGTAAAGTGCCGACCCGGTTGGTCCGTCGGTGCAGCTTTCCTCCGGTGGATGGAGCCCGTTGTTTTTTCTTATTTTCCTCCTGTTTTCCCATGACTCACGCTGGAGTTAGTTTTTTGTAACTGACGGTGCGTTCAAATGAGCACCCCGAGGGAAAAATGGGAAAATCGGGAGCTCTAGCCGTTAGAGAGTTCCAACTTCCGGGGTTTCCAGCAGGAAACGATCGTCGCTTCCGGGTTTTGCCGAACGGGTTGACACGAACTGCTTCAAAGTGACTCGGTTTGGCTCGAGGAACATCAAACGGACACCTGGGAGATATTGAGAGAAGCTCAAAAGACGTGCGTACCATGGCGCCACGAGCAGCGTATTTTAGTCCTCCCCCCGAGGGACTCACGAGTGTTGCGTGTGACATCGATAGGCTTTCCCCGCACCATGCTGCGGGCAGAGTTGCCTTTACGTTTGTTCTCAACGCTGATCAAGGTTTGGTATGGCTTCTACCAGCGTGCTGCATCTGCTGTCTCCCCGGGAGACTCAAGTCCTTTTGATGCACAACATCCGCTCGACATCCTTTGTGACGTTCGGCTGAGGAGGATGCGCTGCACGAGGGTTCAATTAACATTCTAGAAATCACATTACAAACAAATGCAACTGCAACGACCCGGGTAGCGATGGGATACGAGGAATCAGAATTGTCACCCAATTAGTGAGGAAAAATTTACCATCAACTAAGTGAGGTTTACTTAAAAGCACTTTGGTTAAGTTTTGTCAATCTCATATCCAAGTCTCCAATTTGAGACCAATGAAGAATCTATGCCAAACAAAATATAGTCCTCGCAATTCTTAGGTCCCTGGTTAAGTTTTAGGGAGTAGGCTTGTCTGCAGACTCTATTCTAGTATTATGGGAATATGATACCGTCTTCTCAATCGGAATGTAAATGCTAGAGAATTGTAGTTCCTTAAATTTTAGTTTAGATAAGACTCTTGGATAAGTTTACAAGCTTGAGGAACCTCATGAGTCAAAATGTCAAAGCGCATTCAAATATCAAGCAAATTTGACTACGACTCATGAATAGAAATTAAAAAAAAGTGATTTATAGTACACCAATTATTTAGATAGATTCAAGTGATTTACTTGGATATCTCATGTTTGATGAATCTCACGTGTCAATTTGGCAAAGCGTATAGACATTCATGAGTAAACTACATAATACCAAAGCTACATGTTTAGAGTTCTTCAAAAATTAAAGATCAGATGAATCTCTTGTATAAGTTTCAAGCTCGAAGAATAGTGTACAAAGATTAATGAATGTGTGAAAAAATGAAAAGCAAGAGAATTATAGTTCCACAAATATAATAAATTATAGTTCTGCAAAGAGAACTATAGTTGCGCAGATCATATAAATCTCTTGACTAAGATTTAAGCTCGATGATTCTCTTGTCTCTATTTATCAAAGCGTATAGACAATCATAGGGGCATAAACCTCAAAGCAAGAGATTTATACTACTTCAAATATTCAGCTCCGATGAATCTCTTGAATAAGTATCAAGCTTGACTAATGTTTTCGATGCCAAATTAACGTATGCATTAAAAAAAATAGACAAATTTTAACGATTTTTCCTGCAAAAACGGAAAACGCTAGCAACTTCCAGTTGAATGTAACATGAAGAGTAGCATTTCTTTTGAATTCAGAACATGTTTGAGAACTTTATCATTAAAATTGAATCCGCGGTGGCCAAAACAGCAAACCGTCTTCGTTGGATAACGTGTAAAAACTTTCAGCATTATAGCGGAACGAACTTGTTTGATTTTGTTAGACATGTCTTGTCCACCAAATTCAGCTGATATGAAGTTTTAACTATTTTGTCACTTATGGAGACAGGTTGAAAAATCATTTGGAAGCCTTGGTCCGGCCACTGACTGTGCTGCGAGACCCCAAATGACAACAGAGGCCGTTACGACAGGCATAACGAAAAATGGTCTAATCATTCCGTTTTTTGGATCAAAATATCGCTTCAACCGGCCAAATAGTTAAGAAAAACTTAGAAAAGATGGAGATTGTTATACAGATGTCGCGATCGAGGCCAGTCACTTAAACAAACCGGCTCGAAGCTCCTGTAAGACATGTGCTCGGAAAATCACAAAATTCGGTCAAATATCATAATCGATTCCAGCATTAATAATCCTATCATTGTCCCTCAACCAATTCAAACTGATAAAACCTTGATAAATCTTAAACGTAGGATCTATTCAAACAATTTAAGCCCAAGTGGAGCAGCAGGTGGTCATGTAGGCCACACAACTACTGAAAAACATCCTTACACGATTGGTTTTGTCGGCTATGGCTAAAGTTTCGACCAAGTACCGTATGGCCGCCTTACTGGCCGTCAAAATATTTTTTTTAAGTACTTAAGTGATGTAACTTTACAATAAAATTTACTTCATTCAATTAGCTTGGTTTACTTTTTTCTTATCATCGATGAAAATTTGTCTATTTTTTTTAATGCATACGTTAGGAAACCTCATGACTTGGATTTAAGATTTGATTCGTGGTTCATACTGGACAGATAAATTGGTCACAGTATTAGTTCTTTCGAGTTAGTTCATCTTTTTGGTACTCAGTCCGCAGATTCGCTCATTAGTGCAAGATTTTGGATATGGAGAAAGAGTTGACAAAAAGTCAGGACATCACTAGTTCGTAAGTTTCTGAGCAATTTCTTTCCTTTAGTCTTTGGATATTGGGACTGAATTCATGCCAGCGGAGCAGAACTCACTACGAAAGACCAAAGGCAATTGAGAATGAGCTTCGATAACGAGCGCGGGTGACATATTGGCGGGGGAGCAGGAACGGATCATTCTTTTCCGGGCGGTACGGTGGATGGCTGACCGGAAGGAAGTGCATTGAAATCTAGCCGGTGTAATTTGTGCCCTTTTGCGTGCACGTCGCTCATCTCCGCTCCAGTTCGGGGCACTCATTTCTTACGCCCGTCAAAAGGATCAAAGAACAAAGCCTTGCGAACTGCGGAGTTTCTGTCGAGGGGTGGAAAGGGGACTGCAGGAGAGCTACGGAGTGAGTTTGGAGATCAAATAATGATAATGATGGTCACGTCATCGCTCCCTTTCCTCACGCCTTCTTCCCCCCTCTCCCTTCACTCGAAAGGTCAGTTTCTTTCGGCAGACGAAAAGGGCCCTTACGCCCGGAAAACGTGGCGAGCGAACGCGGGGCAATTATCATTATCCGCACAATTGTTTCACCGGAACACCACCTCGTTTCCATGGGGTTTTCCTTTTTCTTCCTCCCCACATTTCTCCACACCTCGTTCTCCTCCTGCAAGCTTCGAGGTCGCCTTGAACTTTATTCGTCGTAACGATGACACTTCTGAAGAATTCGGACTTCTGGACAATCGTACACCTCAGGAGCCCTTTGGTAGTGCCCTATGACTCCCTTCTCCCTCTCCCCTTTGCCTGCAGGAACTGATGGCGTTAGTGTAAAAGGTCGAAGAACCTTTTTAAACCCGGGCTGGCTTCGGAAAACTCCAGCGCAGCGGTCAAGCGTTAATGGTGTTGTTTGATCTCGTTCGGGAAATGTCAAACAAAAGACAGTTCGCACACGTACCGGAACCTCCCGAACATGACGTTTGATGTTCTTTGTGGGTATGTGAATGTGTGTATTTTTTCGTTTTTGTAAAATAATTTACGTTCCGTTAATCCGGTTTAAAAGAAAACTCCATAGCAGCGTCTCTATATGGAGGTCCTTGCTCGCCCCAAGCTGAAATATGAACCCTTCGCGTTCTTGTTATGCAAGGGTAAGGGGCCACCTGTTTGGCGTTATAGAAAGTGACTGGTAATGGTAGTAACGGGCCCCGCGCGCCCTCCCCAAAAGCAATCCATCTCCATTTGGCTCGCTCGAACATCGATTGTGTCGATGTCGTTAATGACTGTGTGCTTCACCGCACACCACCACACGGGTTGGGGGTGGAAGGGATATGGGCATCATATATCATTTCCCGTTCGTTTGGCCCTTTCGCGGTGCAAGGTTTATTGATCCGGAGGCCAATAAATGTCGATACTTTTCCGACAATGGAGTGCCGAAGTTGCCGAAACGGACACTCGAAGGGAAAGGAGGACTTGCATCGAGAGGCAAAGGTTGGAAAAAGTCGTGCATGCGAGTCCAGCATCGGGAAATGGGTAAGCAGTGAGTGTTCATCATCGGAAGCTGGTGAAAGGAAGACGCAGCACAACAAACGATAGACAAAAAGTAATAACACACATCGAGACGTATCAATACATGCATTATCCGGGCCACTCGAGGGGCGAGAGAGGGGGGTATAAAAAAATGTGTTTCTTCCGATCCGGTCGGGCTTTTCCGGGGAGGTTTTTCTCCATTTTTCATTGGCACTGGGGCGGCTCCACGACCAGTTTGTGCGTGCGAAACCTGGACGCTTCGAGTGGCTCCGGCCGGTAATGTCTCCCTTTTTCCCCCTTTCTAACCCTCCTCCCCCTACTCCCACCACCCTCCACCCACCTTTTGCGCGTGTGCGAAGTAACGGCGCCAATGAATGGCGCTATTTTTCAAACAAAATTACCCAATAACTGTCAGTCGGCCACGGCCAAGGAAGTGTGCCAGAAAGCGTTGCATTCGCACACATTTACACACGCACACACACGCACACACACACACACACACACACACACGTACGGGTACCTCCTCT
>KE525142.1:131852-160253 GCA_000441895.2 Anopheles sinensis | reverse complement strand
CCTTTTTTTATGTGTCGTTCGCCCGCCAACCGTCTATTCGAATGCGAAGACGCTGGGAAAAGGTTTTCCCAAATTTACGATTAGCGCCCGAATGTCGCTCCTTTTTCCGGTCGGGGGTTCAACCCAGGTGCCCAAGGCCGGGCTTCTTCGCCGTTTGCACTTCCGGGGACGGTCCGATTGCTTCAGTTAATTCGAATCATTGCTTTTATCAATCGGAAAAGGGTACGAATGTACCCACCCCCTCGAAACGGGAGGAAACTCGTGGAGCTGAAGATGCAACGAATGGAAGACAATGTGTCGAATGTGTTTTTCGAAAATACTTCAACTCCGGAAAACGCTATGCCGTTTGTAATTGCAATCGCAACAACTCGGGCTTCGAAAGCAGTAAAGCAATTCCTTCGTTTATTGCATCCAAATCCGGGTAAACTCTCACAACACATCACGCAAAAACTTCACCCACTCACACGACCAAGTACAACATCGAGATGCAAACGCTTTGCAAACTGCTCCCGATCATCGTTGTTGCTGGTCGTTGGTTTTAATTTAATGTGAAAAGTTGTGCCGAGAAAAGTGTGCATGTGAAAGCTATAGGAAAGAATAAATACATGAAAAAAAACACTCAAATAAAATAAAAACAGAAGGAAAGCAAACGGCAGTTAGTTTGGAAGGGTTCAAAAAATCGCAATAGCAAGCCAACTCTACCTTCATCGCCAAAGTGGTAAGAGTTCAGTGGCTCGTAAAGTTTTCGTCATCAGTATCAGGTTACGTTTAAGTTAAACACTGCAGCAAAAGGAAGCGAACAACGATGGTCAGAAGACGTGTTGGACGGAATTACGGAAAGGATTTGATTCCATCGAGTTTCAGCTAAAGAAGGTTAGGGTATTAAACTTCGTATTTGCTTGCTTTCACCCTCTTTTGTAACGTACCTATCGAATGTTGATTAAATATAAAACACTACTAAGGTTTTATTTATGTTAAAAAAATAATTGGAGAGGAAAAGAAGTGGCAGAATAAAACAAATATGAGGCAAAAAAGGAAAGCTCAACTCTTCTGACCAAAAAAAAGGAAAAATGCTACAAAGTAAAATAAAATGTACATTCACTAGCCATACTGAGTTTCGGATAAAATCAACCTCAAAATATGAAGAACTTGTATCTATTGAATGTTGGTGAAATATAACATATAAATAGTATATCAAAAATAATTTGGAAGAAAACTAAATAGAAAAAGACTCATCCTGTGAACCTAATATAGAGCAACAAAATAGGAAGGCAAACATTTTTAATCGACGCAAAAAGAAATATAAGGTAAAAGCATTTATAGTAAACTACAAATGTATCAAATGAACTTGAATAAAATTAACATTCATTATTATGATCGACTTATTAATAAAACCATCCTCATTATGGGAAGCAATTGATTCATTCACAAGGATATAGCAAGCATTCTGTAATGTTTTTGTTTTAGTCTTGAAATTTATTTTTCTTAAGTCATTACATTATCTTTATTACACATTCAATATTTTGAAATTGTTCTTTGGTCTCAATTACTTTGATTTGTTGACTTTAATATGCTTAAAAAAGTATTGATATTTGTTTGAAACGCTTTGTTGAAATTTTTTAGTCTAATATGCTTGAAGCCAAAATAAATTTCACATTATTCTGATAGTAAAATGAAGCAAAAAGTTGCCTGTCAAGTACGCATTGGGAAAAACATTTAACAAACCTGTGCTGTTCAAAAATAATTGAAAACATATTATGTACTAAGTTGGTGAACACAATTTAACAAATTATTAAATAAAATTTTTATTATTGCTTGTTAGTATGAAAATTTGATTAAGCTACGTAGTTCAAGGGAGAGCTGTTTTGTTCTTAGCCGCGCTTTTCCAATCGGTGGTTACCTCGGTGGTCACTAGACAGATAACAAGCTTGTTGATATACAACCACACGAACAGCCAAACCGAGACGAGGCAAGTGTTTTGCTTTTCCGAGCTGATTGCAAATGGAAGCCACATGTTTCCACGCCAAAGTTCAACCGAGCGTGGAAGGCAAAGTGATTTCGCCGCCGGAACGTCGCTGACCTCGGACGCTGGGATGTAAACCGTGTGTCACGGTACACAGAACAGACGTACGTATGCAAAATTATGAACAACACATGCCCCACACACCACGTAGGAGTATCCGTGCGTTTTCCGAGCTTTAACGCCGGCACGGATTCGTTCGTTTCTCGCCAATCGCTTTTCACGCTAGATAAATTCCGACCCTGGCCACATTTGTCACCCAGTTTGTTGCGTCCACAGCCGCCACCAAACACCACCACTTCACTCCCGCTTTTCCACATAACGAGAACGTTGCTCCTCGTTTTGTGCATGCATTTTCGTTCTTTAATATTGAGAAGAAAAAAAACGAACCGTTCGTTTGGCGGAATTAAAAGCTTTTAAAACCGTTAACCTCAGCCGCGTTTTGCGCTTCCGTTCCGTGCCCTCCCCACTCCCCATTTTCCAAGGGGAAATTCCTTTCCTGTTCCGAAACGTTCGACAGCGCCCGTCAAGCGGGGTGCATGATTTGTCGCGTGCGTGCGTGCGCGGAGAGTTTTCAATCAGTGGTAAAAGTCTATAAATTTTGCCATTTTTTAATGGATTTTACATGCCCACACCACGAGGGTGAGGAGGTGGTGGGTGCGGGGGTTGAAACGAACTGGGCAAATGATGTTTTTGCAAAAGAACGAAATAAAAAAATAAAAAAAAGGTGGAACTCATCTGACAAAGGTAACGCGAGTGGATGCGGAAGGAGTTTACGTTGAAAACGGAAAAGCATTAACAAAAACAGGAGCACATGAAGTACGAAAAAAATCGAAAAAAACATTGAAACAAAGAGTGAATCCTATAAAACATTGAAAATCTGTCAGTGAGATTTCAATGCGGGTAAAATATTGATGTAAAACAACGGAAGTACGATGGAAATGCACACAGGAGAGGAAAAACACAGGGAAAGCGACTATCAGATGACAATCAAATCGAAGCATTACGGATCGGAGAGGCAAAACAAAAAACAAATAAAATCCATCGACTGTCCGTCCGCTGACAAAACGGCTACCGCTAATGTTTGTGTGTCTCGTGGAAAATGGAGGGAAATAAATCTAACCACTCCATACGCAAATCCGTTTGCGAAACGCTTCATCTTCCACTTCCGAATATGTTGCGCGCGGGTAATGGACCAAGCAAAAATGCGACACAGAACAAAGTAGTTTCGCCCAAAACACACAAGCACACATGGGTGGATCATTTCGGGCTCGCGTGAGCATATTTTAATTTTCTTCCACCGATGTGTAGGTTTTCTACTTTCCCCTTCCCGGGGTTTTTAGTGTGGATTTGTTACATCCGTTTTTTATTTTCCCCGCCGCGGATGTAACAATAGACATCGCCACACCGAGCATCCATTTCCGGCGGACTCATAAAACATAACCTCCTAAGCATAACCTGCGCGCGTGAACACACGTGACACACGTTATGGGTGGGTTGGGCGCGCCTCACATGTTAAACATGGGTGTTTCCCGCGGGAAAGCCAAAGGAGGCGAAAGAAACAGGATACGGATGTTTCTTCACTGGGGTTAGCATCTTGTTTTCTTTTTCCCCGTTACGGTGCGTATATGTAAATAATAAATTATTCGCGAATCAGTGCCAAAAATGTACGACCCTTTTAGGGGGCATATATGCGACATTTTATCCACTTTTAATGCGCGCGGTTACTTCACAAATCACTTGGCGAAAGGCAACGCTCCCTCGCCGTCTTCCTTTCGGGGCAAAGTGCAATCACTCCGCTGAAAGTGATTTCGTCTGTTAATTTATTTTTTACGCTTCAACGGTCGATTTCGGTGTATCGCGAGCGGTTCGAGTCACTCTTGTTTACGGGTTTTCTGCTCGCTGGCTGGCGGGAGCGGAATTAGGAAAAATCGGTGACTTCGGTCATGAATAAATGAATATCTTTTCGGGTGGAAATTTGTTCCGATGTCCGCGATGGTCACAAAAGACATCCGCGTAGCGTTGTAAACATAAAACGGTCCGAAGGACTCTTGCCGTGTCCGAAGCCGCACAGTGAAACCGGTACGTTACACTAAGAAGGTTTTTAATACTCAACCTTATATTGTCACAAAACTAAATAACGGTCTTAGCCTTGTCAAGTTTGATGCAATTTAGTTTTCTTTTAATTGTTTTGAGCCGCAGATTTGGAATTCTAAATTATGCTTCTTGTTCACCTACACTCCTTTTTTATTACAGTTTTTTCCTGGTTATCTTTTGATTCTATTTGACAACAAGTGAAAAGGAAAACAACTTAAGTTCTCAAAAATGATTCAGAGGGTAATGTATATGTTTAATTTTGAAAGGTCATAAAACTAAGTATATTCCAAACTACATGAGTTTTGGTTGCTCATCCAATTTTGTGCGATTTTTCGTATCTTTAACCATCAAAAATGGCTGAGCGGTGATTTTTCATGTTTAGTAAACATTTTTTCATGATTTACCTTTTGATTTTAATCGTCATGCAACAACAATGCATCAATTTGGAACAATTAGATTTTCGTTTCTATGATACAAATAACTGTACATTTTTTTTTCTGTCGCACTCTTAATCAAACCTACTTGGCAGAACGATAATCTTAAGCAAAACACAGGCTGCTTACGAGTGGAATATTTAAGTCATAAAAGTAGAAAAGTTGTAGTTTGAACCTTCAATAAAATTTGTCACAAAACTAAATCTTGACAACTCCGGTGTTAATACTTAAGTTTTGTTTTTATTGTTTTACATCGCATAGGAAAGATTGTGGAAATCACGATGAAATTTTATCTCTTAGAATCATAATTTCTGCTTCGTGTAAACCTACACTACCTTTTTATTACAATTGTTTCCTGGTTATCCTTTGCTTCTATTTGACAATAAGTGAAAACGAATGCAATAAGATGATTTAGGGAGCAATGCTGGCTCATTAAATTTTGTACCATTTTTCATACCTCTAAATAGCAATAATGGCTGTGTAGTAATGTCAGTAAAAATGTTTTCATAATTTAGCTTTTGATTTTTGATCGCAACGAAACAATAATGTATCAAATGGAACCAAATCACATTTCTTGCCAATAATGCATAAAAATGTACGTTTAGGTGTGTCGGATCCTTGACTAGTAGAATTTTGGTTTTAATTGCTTGGAGTAATTTTGCATATACGTTTTGAGGCGTTAAACGTTTCTCATACGGCATCCATCGCATTCGAAATTCAGGTGAACAGCATTATTACTTCTTTGGTATAAATTTTCACGAGTAAAGTACGATGTTTTGATTCAAGACTTTAAAGAAACGATAAACAAGTATATAGTTCATTAGATTGAGTCACTTTTGATACAAATTGAACAGAAAATGCAGTTTAAACATTTTCGCACGTTTGTTTTGAAAAATGTTGCAAAATAGTGAAACGTAAGTCTTTACACTTCTATATCTCTAGTAAAGCGCACACTGTTAATCTTAGTTAGTAAATCATTACAGATGCCAAGCAGCGTATACAAATTAATGAATGTAAATCTTTACCGGACAGCGAGTTTCTCTTTTTTCCACTGCCTCGCTGACTGTGCGATGGGGACAAAGAACGGAAGGCGCTTGTTGAGCGCTTGCCAAATTAGCGTGGACGAGATTGAGACATAAACCCGGCGAAAAGGCGGTGGCCAATTGGCCACGCCGGACTCCGATCGAGATTGTGGTCAAGACGAGGGCGCTATATAACTCGTCTCGCCGCTTTATGGGCCGCGGGACCGTTTCGCGTGCCGGTTTCCGTTTATGTCCCTGTTAAGCTCGTGTGATGGCCCCACAGAACGGGGGGCCACTTAGCCACCGACGACAACACAAGGGACCATTCGCTTTCTTGGCCTTGGTCAAGCGTGGAAGAGAAAGGATTTGATTGAATCTTTCCGGAAAGTGGACGCTACTAGAAGAACCTCATCACGCGATGGAAAAGGCTCGTTAAGGAGGTTCCAATCCCGTGTAAATCAATCTCTTTGCAGTTGAGGAGGAGGTGTAGGTGTTGCCAACCTTGTTGAAGGGGTAATTTAGTCTTCCGATCACCCACGGGACAACGCAAACCTTAGGCGAACGTTTTTGGAAACCGACGAAGGGTCGCCGGTAATTACTGGGCGATTTATTGACAAACAAAAACACGAGTCATTCCAAGATCGTCCTGTTTCACGCTGGAAGATCCAGCGTAGACGGGAGAGAGGTGTGTATTGATCTTCTTAAGCGGCACGGCACACCTCTCAACAAGAGCACATCGACACTAACAAATCCTCCACCTCGAAAATTGCGACATGCGAGTGCCAAAACAAAGGCCGCAACGCGACCGAAAGGTTCTCCCTGTGAGGCACGGACAATGGGAAAATCTTCCACTTCCGGCTTGCACGATTGCATCCACGATTGGGTGGACACTCGGACGCTCGGAACGCCACGGAGAGACTAAGCCAGATTAATGTTTGCTTCGAAAGTTAATTAAAACCGAGTCCTAATGCATCTGGCGAAAGGGGAAAACGTCGAAGGGATTCACCGTTTTTCGCTTTGACCAACTATGGTCCTGTTGCTGCCGACTTTGTCGTAGTGTTGTGTGGCGAGTGTGTCCGGATTTTGCAATTGAATTAATGGTCATGTCCCACGGGAGTTTGGCGAGTGTGCGAATGTGCCGGAAGTGCCGGACAATGTCCAGCGCGGGCCCGTGGAGTGTGACGCCTTCTCCAGGGATTTCGGGGCACGTTGTCATTTAAGATAGGTCACACGCTAAAGACACGGGCTAGGGAAATGTCAAAACCCTGGATGGAGGACCTGAGGCGAGTCTGTTGCCATTTCGGCCATCGATAAGGCGCCTGTCAACGGGGTTTCCAGGAGTCGGATGTCTCTTGATTTCTCCCTCTTCCCCAACTCCAGCCTATCAGTCAGGGCAGCATTGGGTGTGGTGTCGTCGTGCAGCCGGAACTACCGAGTCACCAACCCCCCGTATCCTATCCTGCAACAGTATTTTCACAAATGTTTACCCGGAAGATTATATTTGCATGCCGAGGCGAAATTACCGGAACCGAGCCGGACCGTGCGGATTTCGGACATGGACAGACACACACCCACACGTGCATAAAGACGTTCGTGCGACGAGTGCGCCAGCCAAGGTCCGGCAAGGCTTTGTTTAAATAACGTGCTGCATTTGTAAGATGAAGGTAAATATTTGCCCAGAATATCGAGCTTAATTATCTGCTGACACTACACTGGGCGATTGGATCTCTGAGGAACGGACGGGAGTTGGTGAGTGAGCTCTTAGTAGGTGACAGTAGGACACCAGGTAATGACCTGGGGGCGAGCAGGGGCGTCCATCGGCATCGTTTACTTGCAAATGAATAAATACTTCAACGGTCTGGGCCGGGGTAAGGGGTTTGTTTAACTCCGGAGCAGAGCTACGGTACACCTTAATGGCACGCAACCGTCCTGGAAGACCAGCTCCATGATAAGGATTTGGAGTTACATTACCACACACACAAACACACACATAAGGCACAGCAGGGTGCATACTAGGCGAGCTGATTGGCACTTGTCATTACGTCTCCGGGAGTCTCAGAGGCTAGTCTTCCAACCTTTTCCAATCACCATTAGTACAAAACCAGGTTCACCAGGTCGTGCAGATACTTTGTTTGCACCCGAGAAAGATATCCGCATCGGCAGGAGATATTACCGGGCAGAAATGTGTCTCGCTTCCCCTTTTTTGCCGTCACTTCAGGAATGCTCGACGTTGTCAACGACCCGTGCATAATCAGTCTGCCAAACAAATGGTTGCCTGCTTGCGCCCCAAAGTCAGCCGTAGTACGTTAGAGCTCCGCTCCAGGAGACGTTTGCTTTTCAACAGGCTTGACCAGAATTTGACCAGAGATAGTTTTGCATTCAATGTTGTCAATCTTGTGGACCGTAAAAACTTGTTTATTGCAAACTTTGGTTGCTTGCAACATGTGGACTCAAATAACGAAGTCTATGCGGAGGGATAAGCACTCAGTGTGATGAGGATGAGGTCTATATTAAAAAATGTGCGTACAGAGAAAGGGAATTCAGAGTAATTTAAACCCACAATAGCTCTAGTCGTTGTACCAGTGTCTAGTCTAGTCGTTCCCCATGATATAAAAACATGTTTGAACATATAATACAAGGAGTCTTCATGCATGGAGATTCTGTAAATAACTTTTTTTAAATTATCCTTACCTACTATCTTTAAATTATCCTTACCTAGTTTTTCTTAATATCTTTGAGAAACTCAGTCTGAATACTCAAAAAATGCACTTGTTTCGTAGTAAGTACTTACTTAGGCCTGATTGGTTGACTTGTCTTTATGTTTCCTTCATAATTGAGCTAAGGACTAGCTTGAGTTCCGAGATACTCGAGGAGTGTTGTCGGTTAGAAAACTCAACTGAGATCGGACTCACCTCTGTACGAGAGGACTATCTACTACGCAAAATGGCTGTAGACTTGACTCAAGACGGTTATTAGGTTGTCTATCGACTAAACCAGGCCTCATATGTTTCTCACAATTCAATTAAAAATGTCTAAGTACGAAGACTTTAGATTTTTGCCTCCGAACTTCAAGTTTTGATTAGTCGACTTTATTGGAACTTCCAAATTTCCATCTGGCCGAATATATTACAAGATGACTCCTCCTTCGTACGATCAAAATCAGCCTATTCTTATCATAGGATGAGATAATACAGGGATTTGGAATAACGTTTATCTTTATCTTGTTTTAAACTGGATGTACGAGACAATAAAGTCTTCAAAAGTTCTCACTATACAAAGTTCAATTATTTTGATAACATTTATACTCTACAGACGGTTCAAGGAGTTGCTAATCGGCTATATAAGACTCTTCTGGAATTTCTCAAACTTTAATAAATTTAGTTTGAAAACTACCTTCCTACTTCTGAGGGTGGTCTCACTACTAGAAGTGTTTTTGGGTCTCGTCCTTCAATGTCACACCATGCGGAAGACCAGATCACCGGATGACACCTTCATCCTTTGCATTTGTAGTCCCCCTCCTGATCTCGATGGAACCGGCATGTCTACGGTTTCGCAGGATGAAACAATCAGCCTGGCTGCGAACCAATTGACTCGTTCTGTACCATTACGCGCAATTCGCCAAACAGTTCCGGGCCTTCCGGGCACATCTGGGGACGCACTCGAGCATTCGAGATTCCGCACAGGTTTTCCCTCAGCTTCCTGCGGCAAAAAATATCCCATACACACACACGAACAAAACACCCACGACGCGTGGGGATTTTTGAAAAGCAGGTTGAGTAAAGTGTAAAACAAAATCACCGCATATTCCGCACGCTTTCCTATTTTGGAGCGAGGAGTTGGTGGCGTGACCGCATCGACCACCGTTGGCCGCAAAGACTTCCTAGCTCGCCGCGTTCGCCGAGGCCAGGGCGAACAACCGTGTTGCGCTACAGATGGTTTTACATTGTAAATATTTGCCCCGAAGCCATATTACCGGTTTTGCCTGCGTCCGAGCCGGAGCCGTGGCTCTTTGTTTGGTTTGTCCGGTTGGAGTTTGGGGCGATCCATAACCATCCCAGGTCGTGTGCATCTATGTGTGTCTGTGTGTGGATTTTTTTCGCACACGAATCTGTATCTGAACACGTTGTCCTTTCGACGTGCTTGTTGCGGAACTTCCCTTGGATAGGTTAGCAGTGGCCCAGGGGAGACCATTTGCCGGACTCAGCCCGAGTCCCGGGAGTGACAGTGAGTTTGTCACCCGGTTAGGGATTTTTCAAAACCCACCCCAACCCCCGCTGAATTTCCACCGGCTTTTGTTTCGGCGTCGGGAAAAGTGGCGTTTTTAGCTCCATCCATATGTGCCTTGTCTTTGGTTGCTTATTCGAAATCGTGTGTCTGTCATGCGGAGTGAAGGGCGAGCGATTCAATCATTGTTGTACCCTTCCGCGGTTGGTGTTTTTTTCCTTCATGGCCACACACACACACACAGAACGACGGAGAGACAGTAGAAGAGCGTGGCCTGGGCGACACGTTAATAAAATTGCTCCAGTTATTTGCCAATCCCGTACCGATTCCGATGGATGTAACGATTGAAGCGGAAGGAGGGGGCGGTGGGAGGACTGAAAAGGATGACCAGTGACGGAGAGGTTGGTGTAAAAGGACAGGCTAAAGGACACCAACAACGACGACGACGTCGGCGACGGTGATGATGATGATGTTGCGATTGGACGGACGGACCTCGGCACCGATTAATCTTTCGCTTTTCCGGCGGCGTAGTGGTGGGGGTTGGGCGAAAAACACCCATTGGAAAACAAAGGTCCCCCACCTGGCGGCCCTCTGTCCCTCCCCCACCATCCGCACACTCGCATCCTTTTTCCTCGCGGAAATTCAACGGAAAGCAAAAGTGCACGGTTTCTCCCCCTTCCGGTCTTCGGTCGGTTTCGCATTCGGGAAAATGAGGAAAATATTTGCATAAACAAACGCTGCACACTGGTGCGGTACGGAACCAACGATGGGTTTTCGGTTTTGATGGTTTTGTGAGATTGAGCGAATGATGGGATTTTCGTTTTTTTTTTTGCTTGTCTCTCTCTACAGAAGTCATCATTGTCCACGTCATACTCATTGTTTCACTTCAATCCGGTTGAGTTCTTTTTGTGATCTTTTTTTTCGGTTTTCGGCGCCGGGAAAATGGTCCCCACGGTACGGGTGGGCTCGTCGGACGGAAGCTGGGTTTAGATAAGGTGGCTTTTATTTTTCTCGCCAACTTCGCGGTAGGAAAAAAGAAATAATTTCGACCTATTCAGTTTATATATTTACTTCAACAGACGTCTACTCTTTATTTTACTCTTGAAGGTAGACGAGAAGTTGATAGAGCCTAAATAATTTTCCAAATGCATTTTTGGAGTTCTGCAAAAGTTATGAGTTGAAGGCAAAAGAAAACAATAACGAATCATTACCAGCAGCTACTTTGCCTTTTACTATCAGCCTTTAGGTGGTCAGTGATTATCATTTCAAGCTATATATATCATTATTTTTAAAACTCGGCAACATGCTCCTGCTTTGTTTTTAACTTGACAATAAGTTTATTATTAGGGATGTTTTTTAGAAATGTCCAAAAGTTCGGAGGATATGCCTACCTTTTGATGAAATTTGATATCCAGTTTTGTGAATGTCGTGAAGAATCAAGCGGTTTAATAACATGTTTACTTTGCATTCCAATCAACTTCTTTAAGGGAATTCAAGTGACGATACCATTACGAAACAAAATATGGCTTACAATATTCAAAACATTCATAAACTGAGTTATTTTAATTACTGAGAGCATGTGAGTACAACATTTATTTGCTTAAATAATATGAGTGGATAATTAAGCTCAAGAATAAAAGCAATTTGGGTAAAGAACGTACCATGTGTTGAAAAAGTACAAAATTGCTATTCAAACTGATAATTAAAAGTATTAATTAGCAATCTTTTATCTAATTTTTTGGATTTAAAAAAATAATACTGCATTTAAAAGGGTTTAAAGTCACTTCCAAAACATTAAAGCATCATTTAAGGCAGGTGTCGGCATGTATTTCAAGTACAAACAAAGAAATTAATTAACAGTACAACAACCCAAAAGTTATATGTTGGAAAAGATCCATATTCCGAATAAATAAGTATGAAAATTATTAATAAATTTTAATGGTAAAATTTGAAATACTTCTTTTTTATTTGACTTTACTATATAGAATGTTGATAGTCCATTCAAAAGCGTTTAGTATAACTTTGAAAATATTAAATAATAATTTGAGGCATTCGGCCCACGCTTTCGGGTTCTTTTTCATCATCTTTCCCATTTTAGGAAATGCATGCCAACCCCTGGTTTAAGGCTTCACGAAACGTGTCTGTTCAAATAAATTATTGTACCAAAATTCTATGTTTTTTTGTGGTTTGTCAAAAATTTGTCATTTATATAAAACAGTTTTCTGTTTTAAAAACTTAATATCTACACTCATGTTGAATAACCACGGACCGTGTTGTAATGGATTGTTTTTTATCATGAAGCGCAATCATACTTACAAGAACTTCTGCTTATTCAAGTAAAGGACCGTTCAAAGTTACATCCGAAACACTGGGACAAACATCCCAAGAGTGAAACAAAACAATCGTCCAGGCAGAAAAGGACATCGTGCGGGAAAACATCTCTGCGGGTGGGTGAGGTGGAAAATTAAAATGCAACATAAAGTAAAGCGAATAAAAATTTTAGCACACAATTGCTTGCACCAAACAGCGCAAGGAGGGGTTCGTGCAATGAAATTCCGTTTGTCACGTAGCACGAGCGACTTGTTTCAAATATTTTGCGCTGTATCTTCCTGGGTTTTCCCTGTTTTATTGTTTAGTTTTTTTTCCTCCGGAAGCCCGGAAAATCCCGGTACGTGTTGCGCCGCCCTCGCATCTCACTCTCGTTTCGAAATTTTTGTCCTACGCTACGATGTAACCGAGCGGAGGGAGAAGGGACGCCTTCGATCGAGGGTTTTGCTACATCCTCTAAAACGTTAAGGTGTGTGCTGCTTTTAACCCGTTATTTTTTAATTTAGTTCATTCGGCTCCTGTTGCCGTTTTATTCGTTCTTCTTTTTTTGTGTTGCTTTTCTTCCCACGTTTCGTGTTCGTGTCATTTTCATTTTCCGCCAGCTTGATACGCTCCATGTTCGTCGACAGGTTCCACGCTTCATATCTTCGTTCCAGCGAATGTTTCACTCAAAGAGTCCCCACGCTTGTGTGTGTTTTCCCCCCCCTGAAGGGAAGGGGGTGAAAGGTTACAGCTGTTAGTTATGCGCTTTGTATTTTCTTTCTTTGTTTTAGGCGTTTTTCCTCTCATCCTTGGCTTCATTTCACAATGGTCTCGGCTGCTTTTTTTACGTTGGTCCCAAAAAGCCATTTCCCGAACGTGCGTGGGTTTGTGTGTTTTCCCCCTTCCAGTCCCGGTGTTCTAAGCTCCGAGGAATTGTGTAATGAATCTATTGTCCGAGCAGAAGTTTAATTAATTTTCATCCACACATCATCGAATCGACAGCGTGTTGGAGAGTGGGTTGGAAGGGGCGAAAAAAGGAGGGGGGGCGGGGGGGGGGGAAACGAGGGGTAGCGAAATTAAAAAATTTCATTCCCATTTCGCAAAAGGGTGCCACCGTGGACTTCCGATTTTCCATTTCCACACCGAGTAGCAGTCGGAAAATTCTGCACCATTTCCACCGAAAGGATTTTATGGTGGAAATGGAAAATGGTATTTGCTCCGTGTAGGTGAAGAGAGCGGACCGTTGCTTCGCAGTCGCAATCGAGACGTATTAATCGGTCTTTCTTTGCACTTTTCCCGGGTCCCGGGTGGAAAACAACGGCGAGCTGGGTGTCGTGTGTTTTTTTTTCGTTCTGTTTTTTTCCCGAAAGAAATGAAGTCAGCGAAGGATAAATGAACGAAACAAAAATAAAACTGGCAAGTCCCAATCCCCAACTATCACCTCCCGAGCACGAATCGAGGCTGGCGTGTTGGGGGATGTAAAATTCGTTGGGTTTTATTATTTCCTACCCAGAGCCTCCCCTCCCCTCCCACCCGTTCCCCATTTACCAGTTTTCCAAACAAAGGCCTCACCATCCGAAACAAATTCCCGGTTGAGAGCTGTCAAAGTCGCTGGCAAGCACCCGATGTCCGACATGCCAAGGATGCGATTGCGACTCCTGCGTTTGGGGATGCACTATAACGAGCACCACCACCAACCAGTGCGGGAAAGTGAAAGCACATCTTTGTTCGCTCTATCCCTTTCTCTTTTATTCCGAGTCCTGGTTTTGGGAATTTGGCTCGCGTAGTTTTACCCGCATCCGGAACGCCGTGACTGGAAGCTGTCTACGACGTGTCGGAATGGCATTCCGTCTCTTCCCACTTGTCTGCCTGCGAGTGTGCGTGTGAGTGTGTGTGTGTGTGTGGCCAACGTAAGATAAGCCATAAATAAACACCAAACAAACCGGTTGCTTCTCGCCGGGCTTCCGGCGACCGGGAGACTAAGTGCCACATTGTCTGCACCGGAAAGGGGTGGGAGTAGAGGAAGGGGCAGGGGGCACGAGCATGGATAGGAGATGCATCCTAAATCGAGTTAATTTGTGCCCCAGGATCTCGAGCTCGAATGCAAATGAATGTGCGAAACTTGCGGGGCCAAAGTCCGAATGATTGGGCGCCTCCATCGCCGGGTTTGTGCGGCGCGGGAAAACGTTCTGGCGAGGGAGGGAGAGACGGGTCCATGGCTTCCATAAATCCGATGCTCGTTGCTTGCGTCGGTCCCACGCCAAAGCTTTGTCGGGTGACACACTAAGCCAAACCTGCACTTGCGATTATGTAGCGAAATGGTATGCAATACTTTATTCGTTTCCTGGTTCCTTTATCTCACACACACACACACTCTTACACCTTCCCCATAATCTGGTAGCACCCTCTGCTTCCCCCTTCTCAGCAAGCTGAAATATGGACATTAGTTTTCCACGCCGGGGCGCATATCTTTCATGCGAATGGCTGCACTTGTTTTCTTCAAGCAAGTAGGGAATGTTTTCTCTTGTTAATTATTTCGCCGTGTTTTGTTTTTCAGGGTTTAATTTATGGGTGTGTTTTAGTTTATTTATTTGTTTCACCTACATCATTTATTTTTGCTTCGGTGGTTTTTTTTATCACGTTTGATAACTGTAACGTTGGCCTTTATTTCCGTTCCTGCTTATTTATCACTTTACATTTAAATAGATATAGTTTCCTGTGTCCTAAAAAACAAGTTTTGGTTTTATTCCAATTTATTCATTCATAATTTGCAGTCTATAGGATAGCTTTTGTTTTACATATTTTTCCTCCGTTCATATTTACGTATTGTGTGTCTTTGTTTTGTAGCTTTTTAAGGTTTCTTTTTGTTACATTCTCAAGTTTTTAAATATAACTTTCTCTTTGGTTTTTTTATTTTGAGGTGTTATTATCAACGTGTTTATGTGTTTCTTTGCAATCGAAACACTATTTGACTTGTTGTTCCGAGAACTTTTCTAATTGTTTCCTTTTATTGGTATTGTTTTTTTTCTCTTTTTGTAATTGACTATTGTTTTTTAGAAATTATTTCTTTTTGTGTTTTATATTTTAAGATGTGATCATCATATGCGTTCTTGCGAGCATTTGTTAATGATTATTTCTTGGCAATTAAACACTTTTTGAATTGTTATTTCGAGACCTTTTTTTATCGTTTTTGTTCATTTGGTTTTATTTCTCTTTGGTTATATTTTCCCTTTTTTTTGATTTTCGAATCTTTTTTTAAATATTTCTTTCAATTTATTTCTAACATGTGAATACTAAATGCGTTTGGAGCATTTGTAAATGGTCGTTTCTTTGTAATCGAAACTCTTTTAAAATTGTTGTTTCGAGTACTTTTCTTCTCGGTTTCTTACTGTGTTTGTTTTCTTTCAAATTAAATCTGCACTGAGCCACGCCAGAATTCAAAGTTACTTTTGTATCAGAAATTCAACTGCCTCTGTATGGCTGACGGGGGCTTAAGCTCCATAGTGGGAACGGCATTCATGAAGAAGCAAAGCCTTATCGCCTTCTCCGATCCCAGCACCCAATCCTACAGTGCAAGAAGCAAAACGAGCAGCGCCCTAATCCTTTTAGCTGAAATGGCTGCATCCTTCCTGGCATATTCCGGGCAAAAGCAACCATCATCGATCACAGCTACCTGGCACCTGGCACCCTGCAGGACATCTCTCCTCTTCGGAGGAGTGGAATGAAACGTAAATCAGCAGCGCTTCGTGTCGTGCGTTTTCATTAGCTTAATATTTGCCCCATGTTTTCCCGTTGTTTACCGTTCTCCTCGAGAGTCTCGTGGTTGTTCTTTACAGTTTTCCCACTTTCCTCCTCCACCCGTCCCGCACATGATTTTCTTTGTTTCGAAAAGCGCTGCGCTTTCCTTGGAGTGCAACCGGTGCACACCTTGTCCGTTTATCTATCCGAAATGAAAATGTAATTTGAATAATTTACCGAACCCAGATTACGGGAGGATTAATTCATCAAAAGGCGTACGGCGACTACACAAACGACCGCCGGTGGGTCGCAGCACTTCGCCAGAGATTCCAGACGCGGGGAAAGAAAGAAAATGGTCGAAAAAATCGACAAAAAAAGAACACCTAAGAAAACTGGACGCCACCAATTTGCCAACCAACCGCGCCAGACGGAATCGGAATGCATCCGAACCCCTTCTTGCCTTCAAAGGCAGCAAAAAAGGGTTGCTTCTGCGCGAGGTTTGCGTGTTAAGCACCTGTTAATTATTACACCACTCCAAACGGGGGAATTTTGCCAGTAGAAAAATGGGGAAAATACATGAAAACAACGCTAAAGCAAAACAACAACAAACGACAAAAAAAAGAAAACCCTATCGACAAAGAGCAACAACTGGACCGGCGTATCGTTAGTTAATTTTTAATTAAAGCTCACCTCGTTTGATTTCCTGACTCATGGCCTCCCCGATGGGTTTGCGTTTTTCCGGCTGGGCGGGGAAATTGTGTCATAATTTTCCTCGCTGCCATGTTTGTGGCGTGCCCGGGTCATTGGGGTGGTTTTTTTTACCCATTTTTCCTCGCATGATTTCGATTTTTGCAGTAAAAAAAATCGTGCATGAATGTAACAAATTGGCAAATTGATGCACATTTGTTACTGAGTTACAAAACAGGTTTGTTTTTTATTTTTTATTGGTTGCTTTCATCGTTCGTGTTCTTTTTTTCCTCCTTTTTTACTCTTTTTTCACAAACATCGATTGAAATTGCATGCCTTTCACTGTTGTTTTTTCCTTTTGCTTCATTTTGTTTTGCACAAATGTCACTTTGATTTTGCATTCACGGTGCGCCACACCCGGAGTTTATTTGACGCGACACCGAAACCTATAGTTAGTCCGATTTTTCACCCGCTTGATTGCTGGGCTGGAGCTGTGCATGGAGGGTTAAACACATGTTGCCTTGTCACTTGGGGATGTTGGTTTTTTTTGTTTTGTCCCGCACTTCAAGTCAATGGCATATGTTTAGTCAATTTGTTACGGTTGTTGATGGTTTAGAAAAAAACAATATTTTTACACGTCGAAACCAAAAATTAAAATGCAGTCGAAAGGAAAAATGTCTGCCCTTTAATCCTCACAGCTAAAGCAAATTACTAGGACTGCTCGTACCGCAATGTTTGGTTGGATTAAAAGGTAGTGGTAAACGATTTTAGGTGTTGTTATAAATATAAACAAAAATGTTTTAACAAAGCTTTTCAGCCATTTATCTATAAGTATATGAAGCCTTCATAGCAAAAATAATCTTTAACAAGTTTATGCATATTACTAGTAACAGAATACAAGTTAGTTTATTTATTCTGTATCTATGTTAAATTTCATTTCACTTGGTAGGTAACATATAACAGCCTTTGGAATTAAACTTAATCTCGAAAGCTGGTAGTGTTGTCCTTAAGGCAGCAAGTTTTGAAATAATTATCCAACTTATCCACTTTCGTCTCTTGCTGAAAATTTGAACATAAAAAGTGTTATTTTGGTTATCCTAGATTATTGTATCAAAAAAATCCCTTATTTAATTTATGTTTTAAGACTTGCTTATGCTAATTACAGGAAAACTCTTAACACCTTTTGAAGAGCTCCGTTTTTACTTGAAAAGTTGAGCTTAGTTTTGTGCCAAGCATTTTTTAACCAATTTTTCGTTCGGTTTTACCGAACATACTGAATACGTTTTTTTCTGCGTATTTCAAAATTCTCTGAGAAGCAGTGAATCCCGGCATATTCATTTATTTTTGTAGTCGTTAAACGTCAAATTTGTTTGCTTACAATAACAGCCGTATATTTTTCAATATTTGTCAGTACAAAGCTTTTCATTTGGTAATTTTTTTTGCTTAATTGATTCCTTGTTTACAACTCTATAAAATAAGTTTTAATTCAAGCTATGATCTTCATATTCACATTCATTCTAAATAATCAAATTTAAAGAAAGGGACAAGATTGAAATCAGGATACAAAACCCGCTGAACAAGGAACAATAGCTGATGATTTATTTTAATTATGACTCGATTGGTTGGTATTTTTATGTAAAAATCCTAACAATTCGCAGGAAACAAAACATCAAAATTGTGTTTTAGTAAAAGTAACTCCTCTTTTAACCTTGAATGGGCATTTTACTCCATTTCCCCCCACTTTTTTGCTAACTGTTGCCTCAAGGCGCCGTGATTGTGGAATAAATTGCGATTGAATCTTACTTGGCGGAAGATTGAAACAATTGCTCCTACCGTAGGTAAATTAGGCGACATTCGAACTGATTCGTATGAAGTGGGAAATTATCGTTCCACCAAATTGCTCCTTCGGTTCTTTGTGTGGTCAATTGGAAATTGCCGCCGGAGCCACGGGAAATACGGTTAATGTAATTTAACCAACCAACAACCATTTCGTTACGCATCAACCGATTCGGCACCCATGAAACCTGGGGAGGTTTTCCCGAACGGGCGTCATTGTCATTTGCATATCGAATGGGTTCCTCACCTAACCTTTCCCCCGCCCCAACCCCCCTCGGCAAGGAAAATCACGCGAGCGTCGGAACTCCCAGGAACTCATTTAGCAACATTTTTCACAATTTCGAACCTATTACGTTGGGTCGTGACCGCAGCCCCTTTATGCTCTGACTAACCTAGCGCGACCCCGTCCGGAGGTCACCGCGGGAAAATTATCCATCATTTTCCGTGGCGCGGTATTTTCCGATTTGTTGCAGCACCCAGACGACGCTACTTTAATTTGGGTTTTTCTTTTCTTCGAAACGAAAGGTTATCAGCTACAAAAAAAAGAAAAGAAAAATAAAACACCATATCGGCACAGGATCCCAGATGGTCAAATTGTTTGACCCTTTCCCGGTCCTCAGACCCCCCTGCACCAATCCAAGCCCCCGCTCCCGAAAAGCCTTTAAATAAATAAACGAATAAATCTTCCTCCGAGTAATGTCAGATGTCAATAATAATAAGGTTGAACATGCGGGGGAGCATGACCGAGGGAAGGGGAAGCGGATATCGAATCGAAAACACGAACGCGTGCCATGACGTCACCGTCGAAGGCTACAAGGACACATTGGAGCGTGTGTGCTTGGGGGGTGTTTTTTCACGTTCTTTTATCCTTGCTTTTCCTGTCCTTTCGTTACAAATATAACCTGCTCACCTTTTTGTTTTAGTTTTCGATTCGTCAGTCAACAAAAAAAAAGGAAAAAGGTGACAGAGGGTAATTTTGTTTGTTTCGAAAAGTTTTTTGCATGCATTTTTCTGGTTTGGTCTTTTTTATTATTTTTCATTTATTGGTTCCTAATGCAAAGGGTGTTCCTCAATTGCAATGGGCATATGTTTTCCAAATGCCTTGCACCATCGATGTTTATTTATTGCTCCCATTCGACCCTCCCATCATGTCATTACACTATCAAGTGAAGTGGATATTTAAGTAATAGACACACAAAACACAATAAATATTAAAAAAAAAAATGAAAAGGATGCACGCGTTGGAGGAAAACCGCACAGTTGGAACTTGTTCAGGGACTTTTTTCACCTTCGACAGCTGATGATATGCTCGTTTTTTCGTTCGAGGGTTCCGTGTTGGATTGGTTCGGCTGTCAAATGGGAGATTTATTTGTTCAGAGAGTGGAAGGAATTGGTGTGTGAGTGTGTGGGGGATGGATTTTGGGACCATATGTGGACCTTGGTGGACTTCCGGAATGAGTTGTCGAATTTGGGGTATGATACTTGAAAATTGGATTTTTTAAATACTTTGACGACATGAATTGCGATACGAAATTCAATATGTTCAAATTTCCGACTCTCTGCTTTAAACAGGCATACTTCAGTATGAAACTTAACTGTAAACTGTTTGTACCTGAACGAAATCCGAACCTGATTAAACGAGTCAGTTGGTATTATTTTTCTGTTGGGAAAAATGGGTGTTTTGTTTGGTAAAACGGGCGACGGGATTTTTCCACCATGGAGTCCGGGGTCACGCGAAGAACCCCCTCCTCCTTACCCTTGCACCTTATTTACCCGTAACGCAGGACACGCGAGCGGGGGAAAACACATTCTCCACTCCGACGACAAGGTAAGCTTGACGAAAAACCCCAACACATCGATGAGCCTCGCGGTCAATGGCGCGAACGGTGCATAGTTTTCCACATTCCACGATGTTCCTCTCCCTCTCATTTTCCCATTTTTCCTCTCAATGGTGGGTTTTTTTTTCTCGGTTTTCCGGTATCCGTCGGGAATTTTTTCCCGCCGTTAAAGATATTTCTACCGCACTCACGCCGGTGGAAAACCGGTATGAATCGGGTTTGGCGGAAGGGAGAGGTGAAAGGGGAAGAGTCGGTGTGTGGATGATACAGAAAATATTCCACCGAACGCAGCGAAACAAAAGTTAAATGACGGGAGCCAACTGGTGTGTTTTCCGTCGTCGATGGAAATGGGGAAAAAATCCCATTGTAGACAAAGAAAAAACCCCGTGGTCCGTCGACGGGGGGAAAAGTGGGCCCGGCGCACACACGCCAAGGTGAACGCTTTCCCGGCAAACCGCAAACATGCAGTTGGGGAAACGGTGTGGATAAGGAAACGGAAAGTTTAATTTAACTGACACCGAGCGGGAATTAGGATCAGGAGGAAAATTGTGGGGGGTGGGGGGATAGGGGGTTTGATATCCACGCTCCATGACATGATGATGGAACGATGCAGCTCGTGCGCGATCCTGACGCGACCCCGCTGCACGCCGATGGCCCTTTTTCCAGGGGGGAGGGAAAATCCGGGGATAATGTTGCAACACCCGGGAAAACGGGCGATATTTTTCCTTCCCGAAGCGCAGGGCAAGGTGCTTTATGTCCGTTATTATTCAGCAATAATTCTGGTGTCTTGTTGGTTTCCCTCTTTTTTTCCGAGCACTCGGAAAACACACCGAAGCCTTTTATCTGGTATCATTTTCCACGAGGAGAAAGAAAACAACAACCGTTTGAAACTTGTTGGATACGGAAAAACGTCAGCTTTCGCTTAATGGAAGGAACGGGGAATGCTGGGAGGAACGGGGGAAAGCTTAATTTTTCGCATGCAACATTCATTTGCCGAAGGACGAAACAGGAGGAGTTGAACATCAACGATTTTTCACCCGAAATCGAAAGTCACCCAGTCTGGCGGGTTCTTCTACCGGCGCTTTTCACAACACTTTTCTCGGGATTCCTTTCATGGGTTTCCTTGTTCCCTTTGCCACTATCAAGCACTGATTATCCACGCCATAAGTCAAGCTCATAAATCAGTCCATCCTGTCCAGCCCGACGACACGCACACAGCCAGGACACAGCGGTGTCATAAATCATATCAGCTCACCTGTCCGCGGGCAGTGCAACCGCGAGATGGATGATCCCGGAGGAAATCCTTCGTCGGGAGTTTGTTCTAGACAGGCACCTGATACGACGGGATAGGGTTGTTAATTTTAATTTAATTACAAACCTCCTTAGCCATACAGACGGTGAATCTCAAGTGGTGGTTCAGGGCTAAGCGGTGCAATTTACATCCCATCGATGAAACCACTCATAACTTTGTAGAAAAAGATGAAGACGAGCCTGATCCATGGACTGGTTTTTAACCTTTTTATGTAGGACATCATTATCGGAATCTTGGTAGTAGAACTTGCAATCATCAATTAGAATTGACTACGGAAAGAGTTAGAGAGGGTGTCAGATGATCAAACCCCAAGCGGTTTAATGCACGGTCTTACATGAATTTTAGCTCTAAGTATTTTGTTTGTTCTAACAATAAACATTTGATACCAAATATTGAGAAATCTAAACTTCAAACAGCTTCCTTTGTCTTGTCTTTCAGGCATCCAGGCCCATAGAGTCTTTGAACTCTAAACAGCAGTTAAGGAACTCTAAGTTTAGGTTCCAGAACGTCCGGAAGCGAAATTTTATGGAACTCCAATTGATAAATGACTACATTTCAACTGTAAGTAACGATGTAAAAGTTTAACAAAATTATTTAAATGACTTGGTTTGAAAAGGGATTTTATGTAGGAACTCAGGAAGGGATCATAGATGGTATTTTATAAGAGGCGAATCAATTCTTACATGTCAATATCGGGCAGATAACCTATAATTCGTTTGATAAAATCCTAGGTAACTCCATACTTAGCTAATTTGATCTTACGTTTTTGGGTCCTGAACGAAAAACTGTTATCAATGTTGAGCTATTATGTATGCTGTCATTTCCTTAAATAAACAACATATTCCAGTTCATAATACGGGCCTTGTCAGGTTCGGTCTTACATGCATTATGGCTCTTAGTATTTTGGTTGTTCCTTTTACAAATATTTTGATTCCAAAATCTGAGAGGCTTACATTATGAAAACTGTGAAATCTATACTTCAAATAGCTCCTTTTGTTTTGTTTTTCAGGGATTCAAGTCGTAGGGTTTTGGAACTCCAAACTGCAGTTTAGAAACAGCAGGTTTAGGTTCCAGAGCGACCGGAAGCGACATTTCATGGAATGGCGATGAAAAGCCTTTTTAAGGTGCAGAACGAACACATACCGACAGATAATCAGACATTCAAAGGGCTACCAAGAGCAGGCTTCAAAGTCGGATTTTTATTAGAGGCAAAGCATGCATGTTTATATCTTAATATCTTTCAGCTAGATAACCAGTAATTCGTTTGACAAAATCCTAGTTATCTCCGTACTTAGCCAGTTTGATCCTGTGTTTTTGGGGTTCTGAAAAGAATACCGTCATCAGGCACAGCGTTGGAGGATGATGTATGCTACCGTGTCCATAAATAAACACCATATCCCAGTGCATAATAAGGGGTTTATTAGGCGCATCGTTCTGCGTCCCATATGGCGAGTGAGGCATCGCTCCTCCAAATTCCTCCAGAGCAATGGCTACCGCTGCATGAAGACTTTTGCATATCGCGAGCCGGCCGTAAATCGTCAGGAAATTGACAATTTGCAGTAATACCGGTGCAATTTTTTAGGGACCAATAACTCTCGGGCGCGTGTGGAAACGGGCGGTCCGGGAAATAAGGTGCCAAATGGGGCCAAGATGATTGAGCCATAACCTTGGGAAATGGGGCCCGCCTTCCGCGAGGATGAGCTCCCGGGGCATAACTTCCACATGATTTAAAGTGCTTGCCCCGAATTGCGCCGCTACCTGACGGTGTGACATGACCGAACGCGCGGCTGTTGCTGTCACTGTTCAGCTTTTTTTCTCCCCGTCCGGGATGTGATGGAGTAATAAAAAACAACGCGCCACGGCACGGTGAGAGTGAATCAAACTTCATCGCCACCGTCTGTCATTCCACTCAGAGCTCAGATGCGTCTTCCAGCAACGCAGTCTCCCCTGCTGGGACGCTGGAAGTGGTCCACGGCAGCGATTGACATGATTGATCCACACTCGGCGCGGGTGGTCCTACAGTGCTGTGTACATCGACGCTGGTCTGGGGCCCGTCGTCTGCACTTTACGACCGACTTTTATTTTTCCCTTATCCGCCGTCACTTTCTCGGGGCACGACAGGCAAACCATCCTCGAGGTTCACGGGATTTTTTTGTCGTACTTCTTTCTTTTACGGTGCGTTGCAAATCTACCAAATGATAACTCGTCATTTGCATCCACTCTCACTTGCTCAGTGTATATCTCGTAAAAACGCGTAACGGCCCGATGACATTTGCCGTCGCGCGAACGCGATTGCCTTTTGCTTCCGTGTTTAGTTTTTCCCGAGCTGTGTGTAGCTTTCACTCCCAGAAAACTGCACATCGTTTGCAGCGGTGCGGAATTTCATTTTTTCGGTTTATTAAGCCGCCATCACCATCACATACCCATACCGACTCGTTCCGATGCTTTGCGCGATGGAGGGCGTTTGCCACCGATTTCGTTTTCCCTCCGGGAGAGCAGCAAAACTTACGCAGTTTAACAATTTTGATTGCGTCACAGATCAAAACTAGATTGGATAGTAAAATTCTCGGTTTTATACGAACGTTGCATGCTAGATTGAGAAGCAGAGAAGCCTTACTTGGACAATCCACTACTCTTTCTCCCCAGGATGCGGAGGAAACGATTTGGAAGATTCCTTGGGTACATCCTAGTGGGTCATATTGACCTTGATATTCGATCAAACCTTACTTCCTGATTTCCTGATTTCCTTCCAAATTTTAATCCAAAATCGACAAAATTCACTCGTTCATGATATTCCAGCGGCAAACTCTTCTTCAGGACTAGGGCTAAGTCTTTGATAAACCTCTTAAGGCGTTGATTGTAGTATGTGATACAAGATTTTGGAGGTCCATAAGATGTGACTGACAGACTTTCATGGATCAGAGAACATAATACTTGTTTGAGACTTAGCTCAGCATAGACTATGTCCAAGTTTTAATGTATTTGCTCTCTTCTTCCTGCACTAGTCCCATTTGAGAATCCTATGCCTGTTCTGTCATTTTTTATTTGATTGGAAGGGTTGGTAATGAAACTCGCTGGCAAACTTGATACATGTTATATTTTTAAATTAGATCACTCTGGAAACCAAAGGATGAAGATCAAAAGCTAATTCTAAAATTTAATTCATATCCCTTCTTAGCCGGAAGTAAAAAAGATGCGTTTGGCAAGATCCAAGTGGTTTAGAGAGTCTTCTTCTTGGCGTAACAACCTCTTGGTCATGCCCGCTCCATGGAAGATTTTTCCTTTTGTGTATGTGAATAGTCAGTCCTCTCGTATAGGGGAGGGTCCGGTCTCGGTTAGGATTTCGAAAGACTGCTATTAGCATCAGTTAGATGAAATGTTACGCGAAATCGAACGTTATGATATTTACTTATCCAGCAGTAATTCAAAGATGTAGCTCTTGGTCATGTCAAGTTTTAGAGACTCCAAGCCAAAATCTGTCTTCGATTTTTGTGGTGATTCGATTTGCCCTCTTATGTAAGTAGGTTTCCTAGTATTCCTCGTTCACTTTGTATTATAGAATCCGAAGCGGATTTCAAGTGTGGACTGATTAAAAATGAGGACTCGTTAAGTCAGCTCTTTTAAAACCTCATATAATTGACTCATTTTATTGGGTAAATAAATTCACGACAATCTGCTTCTCTCGTAATTGAAGTCGCGTTATTTCCTTCCATGTTATAACTTGATCCGTGGTGCATTTCAAGTCTAGTGTCCGTTTAGTCGTTACTTGTTGCGTTTATGATGACTTCGTAAAGTCTAAATTTACTTTCAGTTGATCTGGACCGGGACCTTTCTTTGTCCATGTTATCTTTTCTCGACTTCGCTGTTTCAAATGAGCAACGGTGGCTAAACGACATTGAGAGGGTTTATTGAACCGGAAGCCGTCGCTCAATCACCGCCCGAACTCGTCGCTAACTTCGTCGGAGAGAAAAAAAGGACACTGGATTGAACGTTGCACGTTGTCGGCTCCGTAGGAAAAAAGGATGCGCCACTCAATCACCGCAACGCAGCTGAAATATGCAGCACCGAGCAAAAATGCAGCAGCACCGGGAAGCTGTGGGAGTGGGGAGTGCGGGGGAGGAAGAATTGAGGCCACCGAAAAAAAAGGGACACGAAACCGGATGAAAAGGCATCGGCAAAACAGACAACAAAGAGGCACCGGAGTGGAAAACAAAATACCGAATCAATCAAGGCCGGTTCCGGTCGATAAATCATCGGTCCAAACTGGGACATCGGTTTTACCGTTTACCCCCTGGCCTTACGTGTTCGGTATGGTTGTGTGCGCGTGTGTGACAAAGGAGCCCGATTCTTAGTCGAGCCGGTTTTTTCCTCGTACCATTTCCTTTTAGCGGGAAAACACGAAACGGATGCGAGTTTATTTACGCTCGGTCCAAAATAAAGTCCAGGAGCGAGTGTGGGTTCTGGGAACGGTTCCGTGATCCGTGGTGGTGATTTTCCTTTTCACCTCACTCTGGGTCCTTTTTAACAAAACCACCCCTCCCTCTGGGTTCAAGATTTTCCGCTGGAAAACCATGAAGAATAGTCATCTAATTAATATTAATGTCGTAATAGTTTCGCATCGGGTGTCTCATTGTGGTTTGAGCGATGCACGCTGGACATCTACACACACATCACAACGTATGCATTTCCTCACCACCACTTCCTCACCCCACCGAATTTTCCACCCCCTCCTTGGTTTCACGTTGGTCAACACAATGGTCTCTTAAATGTTTGATGGATTGGACGGCCTCCGAATGGTGATCACGCATGCTGAACTGGGGGAAAAAATGTCTTTGTAAAATTGACCCCTTCCCCCACGACTACCCTACACGCCGCCAACCCCAGAAGTGAGGAAGAAATCAATTGCACTTGCAATGTTTGTGTCCCGTAAACCAAAGTTGCTGGAAACGATTGTTGGGAGTGGGTGGGTTAAAAAATGACGAGGAAGCCATTTCCATGGGTACTAACCCATTGCAATGTGCAAAAACCAACACACACTTACACACACACTCGGTCGGTAATGAAGTGTGCAAGAGTTACGGAAAATAAATTCAAATTAAAATAATCTGTCACCGATGCAAGCAAATTCGACAGCGTTCACAGATGGGTGGGGAGAGAAAAAGGACACACACATGTACAAAATACACGTATACAAAAAAGTAAAACAATGGAAACAAAATGTCAACCAAGCCAGGACGAGGCTGTGGGTGAATTTGCCCGCTTCGGGAAAAAGGACATCACAATGGCGCGAAAAGCGAATTTACTGCGGGGGTGGATTTGCAGGGAGAGAGAGTGATGGTGGGAAGGGTGGTAGGGCGGAAATGATAATTGCTTTGTGTGTCCTTCTGGCGGTGGCAATAAATCATGTAACGATTTGTTTAAGCTCTGACATCCTCATTCGCTGAATTTGCCATTATGTTCCGCTTCCATTGCGTTTTCTATAAAACCACCCCACCCAAACCACCCTCTCGGCACCCACCCCCCCTCCGTTTGCGCCATTCACCAGACCGGGCGGAACCGAGTGATGGGATTATGATCGTTTGCTCGCTCGTGTCTCGCTGGTCGCTTCCCTTTCGCCTCCGGAATAGTAGATTTTCTCGAGCGTGTACTGCAGTTGCATCTCATAACTTCCCCAGGCCACCCCCTCCTCTCCTACCACCCACAACGCCCAACCCGTTAATCAAAAACCATTGGCAGAGTTAATGAAAGCATAATCAAATTACAGCGAAATTGCATTGCAGCGTAATTAAAAGCGGCAGGCGGGCGAAACGTAGGCCGAAAAACCCGCAACGCTGCACATGCAATCTTCCGCGAGCGTGCATCTGATGCATTTCGATAAGACTTGCTCGATAAACGAATTACCGATAACGAACTAACTAGAAAACGGAGGCATCCATCACAAATCGCAGCGCGCAAAGAGAAGAAAAGAAGAAGCGCCAACTGCATCCTGAATCCGGGGGTTCTTTCCTTCCGTTTTTCCTTTCCGGCTGAGACTTTTCCCATTTTGCGGCAGCTAATATTATTATGTCCGCGTCGCGACACAAAAGGATGCTGATGCTTTCCGTTTGGAAACCGTGGGCTCTTTTTTCTCTTGTGGCAATGTATTACATCGTTTTATTGAATGCGATTTTGTCCCGCTGGGAAACGGGAGAGAGGGAGCGATTTCCCCCGAGTGTAGTGGGTGGGGAAGCGAAAAAGGCCTCGGGCGTTGACATTATAGCTAATGGTTGCGTGGAAAACCTGCAGCTAAAGGGTTTCACTAAAAAAAAGAGAAGAAACTTAAAGCCTGCAGGTGCATCAGACCAAATGCATATAATAAAGCACAGGAGAGATAACTCGAACGAATGAAACAGAAAAGAAATAAAAAAACCAGCGGTTTAACGAGCAAATGAATAATGCAACGCACTCGCTGCATGCGTTCCGTGTGCAACTGCAGTCATTTAATTAGACATTTGCTGCCCGCATTTTCCTACATCCTGTTCAAAATCCTCGCTTGGGGGATGGTTGGTTTCCACCAGGGGTTTTTGTTTTGTCTGTTTATTTTGAAGCCGCATTAAAATACGTATTACTTAGCCTATAGTTTTTCTTTTGCTGGATAAAAATATTAATGATGAGAGAAAAGTGTTTTAAATGGTTTGACTGTTAAATGAAAATAGATTAATTTTGAACATCATTTTTGTACTAAACAACAGTCTAATTAAGACTGAAATGAATCAAGAAAAAGGGAATGAAAACCTTCCATGTTCAAAGCGAATTCAAAATAAAATGTAAAAAGTAATTTAACAAAATAACATTTAGTTTTTACTATTAGGTGCGCAAATCAAAACGGCCGTTTTTCATAAGT
>KE525142.1:60597-131710 GCA_000441895.2 Anopheles sinensis | reverse complement strand
CCGTGATGATATGGCCTGACGAGTTACACCAAGCACGGCTGCAAGCTCTTCTTGCGTTTGACAGTTGATTTTCCTCCAGTAAAGCCGTCAATTCTTCGTCTGCGAACGTTTTGGGCCTTCCTTCACGTTGAGTATCCTCCACGGCGAAATCACCGCTTCGAAAGCGTCGAAACCAATCCCGACACCTTGTTTCGCTTAAAGCAGCATCGCCGTAAACATTCGAAAGCTCTCGATGCGCTTCGGCTGCCGTTTTCTTCGCCCGAAACAAAAAGAGCAACACCTCCCGCATATGGCGCTTTTCCGGCACAAAATCAGACATTTTCAACAACCAGTAACTTTTACCCGCGCGAAATAATCACTAATCTGTTTACACAGTTTGATAATGTCATTCCCGAGCTTGGTTTATGACGTTTGTAAACATCAAAATCGCGCCACTAGTCCACAGTGGTCCCATCGATTTCAAAACGGCCGTTACTTATTTGCGGACCTAATATATTGAACGATGTCCTTTTTATTATTTATTTGTTTATTTTCTTAACTATAAGAATATTAGAATCCTAATAATAATAGACTTTTATATCAGATCTTTACCATCCAATACAAATATAATTCTTCAAACGGCCAAATGTTCAGTCCAATAGTTGACTGCCTTGTTACCAATTATTCGGTTGATATGGCAAAAATATTTTAAAAACACAATCGAACATGTTGCTGGCGAAAACAAAATGGACAGATTAGTGTTTAATATTATTGCTGCACTTCTCAACAGCCGTATTTACGATGCAATGAAATAAGGATAGGGGGACAAAATTCTAATATCTTCAACGTGAATTCAAAATCAAAGTTAAAATTAGCTCACAAAGAAAAATCAATTCAAATTTGCAGTGTTGTTTAAAACCCATATCTTTCGTTGTAACATTTAGTTTTTACAACATTGAGCGGTGTTTTAATTTTTTTTATTTATTTATTGGTTTAAACATTAAAACTCTTACAACATTACAAGATTACTAGTATAACACATTTTATCACATCTAGACCAACCAATATCAGAGCTATGCAAACATTGAAAGTAATTCTTCGAACGGCCAAATTTTCAGTCCGACAGACACGTTGACTGCCTTGTTACCCACTTCGCGGCATCAGACTTATATGCTAGTAGCCTGTAATAATTACTATAAAGTTGTTGCTGAGTTTTCCAAAATCGTTGGTTCAATCAATTTTATAACAATATTTTAACTTAATCAATTGTACTAATGACGATTGAGGATATTCGCTGGTCGAGAATGAATTCATACAAAGCATTCAAAACAAGTACTTACTTTCCTTTCCCCTTTTTCAATCAGAGGGATGTTAATTTATACGTATTTTACGTTCGCGCTGTGATGGAAAGCCACGGTCATCAACGGCCGGTGGAAAAGCCAAGCCACACACTGTCCACCCGCGAGCGGAAATTCTACACCCGGTTCGATGCGTCTGTCGTCGTCGGCGAACGAAAGAAAAACGATGACGAAATGAGACACTCATTTTGGAAACTGTTGAACGAAAAAACGTCCGGTGTTTCCACATCGAGTCATCTTTCACTTGATGGAATAAAAAATGGTCACACGAGACGTGCAGGGGCATCTCCACTTCCGGTGGTTTTGGGTGGGACATAGTGCGAATTTATTTCTGCCTTTTCCCGAGCGGATGAGAAAAAACGGAAAACGAGAAAGGAAAACCGAACGGTATGCCAACAAATCGTAAAAATGCGCGCGGTCAACGAGGGACTGAAAAGTGTACCTAGGGGGTAGGGAAGGGACATGGTGGAACGGCGCGAGGGTGGTAGTGGGAGGGCACACAGTACAATGGAATTGAGTTTTATTGATGAGGACATATTTATCATGTTTCAAAAAATCGTTCCTGTTGCGAAGAAACATAAATCGATCGATGGGGTAGGTTTGGTGGGGTAGATGGGGAGGGGGGGGGGGGGGGAAGGAGTCGTCCCTGCACGAAATGCAAAGCACAGAGGAAGTGGAGTGGACAATGGAAGAGTTTGAGAGCATTTTTTCAAAAATAGGAAATTTTCTTAACAAACCAGTGGACATCGTTCTTTTGGTCCTTGTAGTACTAACGGTATGTGTATGTGTGTGTGTGGTTTGGTATATACTAACAAATCGGATTTCTGCTGCACAGCGCCAGAGTGTCCTGTTTTCCTATTTTTTTTTTTCTTATTAGAAAAAAGCCATTTCATCCGTCAGGTCCTGCAAAAGTGGCTATTCTTATAACGCATCATGAAAAACTGTGTGTGTGTGTGTGTGTGTTAGAGAGCGGGAAAGAGATGGCTTGAAAGGAGCGGAAGACAGCGTGGCTCAGGGGTTTTTTTATGGCTCCCCATTTGAATGCGCATAGCTGTCCTTCAAATTTTACGACCGTTTCTACCACGCGAACGATTTAGTGGATGGAAAAAATGCGAGGAAATCTAACAAGCAGACCCCGGGAAAACGCTACTTATTTCGATTATCCACCGGCTATTGCTTTGTCCTTGCTGTATCCTGCACGTCGAACACGAAGGGCAATACAAAAAACAAAAGGAAACTTGGTGAAAAATGAAATCATAGTACAATATCGACGCGAATGGCCAATACAATTATTTTCTACAAAACATGATCGCGGAAGTAATTTTCCGCTAGAATGCACCAACCGGGACGTTTCATTTGGCGAACAGAAATATCAAGGCTAGTTAAAATGGCTAAAGTCACCAAACTGTGACCTGATGGACGTGTAGAAACACGTCAAACAACATCGAAGGAAGAAGCGTAAGCATTGCACAACGTTCGCATTTTCACATTAATGTACGAAATAGTCGAAATACCGGTGTGCGATGAATTAAATCGGTATTGGGTTTGCCGGCCGGAAAGGCAACACTTAAGCGATCCATTAGGAAAGGGCTCAAAACCGGGGAAACAGAAAGTTGGCCCTTGGCATCCGCGGAAATGGACCCATTTTTCAGCATCCATTTCGTCCTCGTTTTGGGCACAAACAACTCCGATTCCGGCCCCGAATTACCTCCTCGGAGCGGATAAATAAAAGCAACTTAAAAATGGCTTCTAAAGCGGTCCGGAAAAAAAACAGTTATAAAAATTTTTTAAATTGTTTTACAAAAATAAAACAAACACACACGCTGGTCGTTAATGGAAAAGCGAGGATTTGACACAAAAACCTCGATACGACAACGCCCAGGGGTGGAAATAGCAAAGCATATGAAAATAAAGCATAAACGCTGCTCATGACATTTGCAAAATCCTTGACAGCTGAATGACGAATGCATTTGCAAACACACACACCCACAGACCATTTTGGATGATGCAAATGGTGGAAAAAGTGGTACAATTGTCATAAAAATCGTTACCGCGGGAAAACGGGACACGCGGAAATTGACAGGAGACTATGGAAAACCGGCGGGAAAAAATGGATACGAACGATCTGTTGCATACGATGGTGGGTGGTTCGGCCAAAAGCAAAACAAAGGAACACATTGTGTTGTTTGCACTCCCCATGAGAAAAAAAAAAAACAAACAAAAAAAATAATAGAACGGAAAAGCCCATTAATCGCACTCGAGCGTGCCTTTTTCCAATTAAATCAATCGAACGTGTTAAAATAAAACTCGATGGCCAATCCTTTATCCGTTAGCTGCACCGGTTAGGCGACGCCCGTAACCACTTTACCCCACGCATTTTACGACCGGTTCGTGTGCGTGTGTGTGAGTGTTGTGGTTTTTTTTACTGCTCCTGTGCCTTCTTTTGTTCGCGTTAGTCTAATTATGTTTCGTCGAAGCAATTTAGCAAATTAAAGTTCCATTTACTCAATTTGTCGTCGGAAAAGCCCTCCGCGAGAGGCCCGAGGGTTCGGAGGGATGACAGACAAAGGGGTAAAGGGGGGGCTGCGAGGGGGCAACCCGTTCCCAAAAGGACCTCAATTTAAATAAAAATAAAAAGCGGGGACACACTTTATGGCATTTATGATCCATTCGTTCGCATGTTTGCATTGGAAGATTGGTTGGTTTTTCGCCGCTTCTTACTTCGTTCGTTCTGCTGCTTCCTTCCCTATCCACTTTTTCAATACGATGCAATGCTAATGGGGGAATGAGGCAGGATGGATGCAGCCAAACCCAAATTGATACCGATTGTTTCGCAATGCAAATGCAACAGCGCAGCAGAAGCACGCTAATGTGATTTGTGAAAACTAATGTTTGTCATTATTCAGCAACAATGTTGCACGGCTCGTTGTTTTTTTTATTGTTCCAACAGGTCATTTGTAGCTTTTTTTAAATTCTGTTAGTTTTTGTTGGTTATACATCGGATTATCTTGTTTTAGAGAAATTAACTTCTTTTTTTTAACATTATAAATTCATTCGTTTATTGCTTAATGTAGTCAATCTTTCTTAAAGCATATGATTTTAAATGTAATCCAAGCATATGTTTATTTAACGAGCTAAACTTACAAGTTTTTGAATTCTAGAAGTTTTTTTTGATGATTGTGGTTTAACTATTTCAAATATTTATGTTATTTGCTTATCTGTAGGATTCTCTTATTTAAAAAGTAGAACTACTAGAATGTTTGTACTTTACTAGATCCTATTGGTTATTTCTTTATTGCCTGAAAAGCATATGATTTTAATTGTCGTTGATGATCGAAATAAATATTTCTTCAATAAACTGAACATGTAATTCTCGAAACGTTCCTGTTGATTATTGATTGAGGTTTGATTGTTTTATGTATCTATTTTATTTGTTTACAAATTGGATTATCTCATTTAAATGAAATGAACTACTATATTTTTTTATTTTCACTTATTAAAATTTTATGTTGTATTATGTTGTGAAAATTAACCTTTAAGTACATGATTTTAAATGTCTCTGTTTTGTTTGTTAATCCAATTGTAAAATTTATTTAATAAATTAAACATGCAAGGCATTGAATGCTCGAAACGTTCTTGTTGATAGTTGGTTGACTTTTGATTGATTAATGTATCTATTTTATCGGTTTATAAGTTGGAGTATCTTATTTAAAAAAAATTAACTACACTATTGTTTATACTTACTTTGTTCATTCTTCTAATGAATAATGTTGTCTATAATTTTGTAGCATGTGATTTTAAATGTTTTTGTTTTATTTGATTATTCATTTATAGTTTCATTATTTTAATCAAACGTGCACGGTATCGAATTCCCGAAGCCTTCTTTTGATAGGTTTTATTTTTTCTTTTTTAGGCATCACACCAAACTTTCAATCATTCCACGACAAGAACTTGTGTCTATTGAATTAGATTAATATAAACGTACTTCATCGTCAGCGGCAGACACGGGTCCGGAAATGAATGGTGTTTTTCCTTTCTGTCATTCTCCCACCGGTTGAACAAATATTGACAGGATCATGCAGACCGGCACCACTAGAACGGACATTCGGTGTCATTGTTTGATCCTACGCCGATGTTTTCCCGCTGCTTTGAGCAATCGTTGGGCACGAGTCATCGTCACGTGTTGCCGTGAAATGCTGGACCTCCCCGTATGCAAAATTAATCGCATTTTTCCCCCTTCTCGTGCTTTCCAACACAACTCAGGTATTCCGAGACGCACCCATTCGGACCCGAAACTCCCTAGGAGGCGTCGGTGGGAAAGAAAAAAAAAACAACGGGAGCGCGTTCGGCACGGTGGGAAATCCGGTGGAAGTTATTCTGTGGGCGCACACTTTTGCCCCGTTCGCTATCGGTGCGATCGGTGTGACCATTTATTAATCGGTTCAATCAAGCACTCCTTCCTAATCGGTTTCGAGTTTTGACTCAAAATTGCCATCCCTTTTCGAAGAAAAAAAAACAGAGGCTCACCCTTTGATCGGCACTCATCTCAACAATGGCTGCTTCATATGAAATGTATTACAAACAACTCCAAAACCATTCGCGTCCTTTTTTTTCCTATCCTTCACTAATAACTCGGGCGCGTACGTTTCGTCATTGAATTTTCCATCGGGCGTATGGCGCGTCGAGAGGTGCTGCAGCATCCATTGTGGAAATCGAGGCCTCGATGTCGATTGTATCCGTTCTCTCAATCAAACCCGGCAAGGTCACGCGCATTGACAGCGAACAGTTTAGTCACTTCACATTCTGCGCGGGTAAACATGTGCTTGTGTTCCATGGGAAATGCGTTGTTCGGAACGTTGAACTATGAATAGAATAAAGTATTAACGCCGTTTTGCAGGTGGAAAAAACAACTGTGCGCAACGAGGAAGAAGGAAAAACACTACACAAGCGCAGTTTTCCACGTCTTCGGTAATTGCAGTCAACGACGGGCAATTAGAGAGGGTTGTGCGATGTTTTGTTTACCATGCATGTTTTCCTGCATGCTTCAGCTTCCTTCGAGAGGCACTTCTGGGCGACGTATTTTTTAATCTGATTATTTGATCAAGAAATAAATAAACAGAAAATCACTCTTCTTGAAGAGTAGCTTTTGAATTAAGCATCCTTTTGCTAGCAATTGAAATGGTCTCTTAAATATTTTTAAAATATGGGTAAAGAGTATTCAAAACGAACTAAAATTACTTCCGTGTTGTAAGCGGATAGTGGAAGTATAATTTATACACTTATTAGATATCAGCTTCCAAATCAAAACAACGTTTGAAATTGATTTTGTTTTCTCTAAAAAAGTTGAATAAACTAAAATAAAAACCTATTTATTTTTTCTTACAAAGGGTCCAATTGAATGCTGGAAAGAAAGCCATCGAACGAACGTGATCCGAACATTCCTAACCGACCGGATGCCGGCACACTTCCGGGCGAGACGCCAGGATTTTTCTCGCAACGCGCGAGAAAAAAACCAACACGAGACGGTCAAAACCGAACCGACGGTTTTCGCCACCTCATTTAACATTCCAACACGTCGAGAGCGAGTCGGGGAAGTTATTCCGGCAAACAACTCAATGCCAAGCCGGTGCTCTTCTGCTGCCCGTGGCATGATTTGTGGGAAAATTATTCAAATGTTGCTACCCAGCCTCCCCCCAAACACCCGTGTTCGTGTCTGTGCGGAGTGCGTCAGCCAAGTTGCAGTTTTTGTTTTCCCTCCTTCCGAACGATGCACATTTACTTGCTTAAAGGGAAGGAGAAAACGAACACTGGAAAAATGCTCCGTGAAAATCTGTGCCAAATCGAATGGATTAGGATCGTTTCCTGAGAAGGGGTAGGAGGAGGAGGAGGACACTTGCATTCACCACAAAAGGATACATTGCACGTCGTCCTCCCTCAGCACGGGTTGAATGAACGTTGTATGGTGTTGCGAATGTATTGCTTTTATGCTAAACTATTCGCAGTCGCTTTTTACTTTTCACAACCGATTGTGAAAGAAGCAGAGCTTGATCGCAATCACTTGCTTTGAGGATGTTTAGGGAAAAAGTGAGTATGTTGTCACGTGTTAGTTGCGTCAAAAATGAAAAATGCGTGGACTTGCTTCTGTAAGAAAAGCACGTGAAAGAGTCAACGAATTTGAGAAGGAGTTTGGTACAACTATGTGACATTCTGCGGTTTAACAGCAGGCATCCGGTTCAAATGTTATTAGGAGTACGCCACACCTCAAATTTCGTTTACTTTTATTCTTTTCTCTATTTCAAATAACAAACAATTATTCAAACAAATTTACTTTTTCAAGTAAATATATCGAGATTGGTTTATTTAGCTAAAATGCACCGTAGAGATGAAATGCAATGACGCAGTCCAGAAAGTAGTCAATATTCTTTTGGACTGGGGCTTCTCAAATGTAAAAATAGTAAGATACTTTTTTGTTCCAGGATTGAACTGTATTAAAAATAAAAAATAAAAAGAACTTTTTGCAAAGTTAGCAGTTTTCCAGTCAAACATTGCAACTTTGTCAATTTAGGATGTAGAATACATTGAATAATAAGAAGAGAGTATGTAACTCGAAGAATGTTCGGCAGAAATATCTGATAACTGAAAAGCTCAAGATAAAAGGCAAATAACATCGACACAAAACAACGAATGATACAAACAATGAAAATCAAAAGTATTTTTCAATTGAAGTGAAATCTTAACCGTTTTAAGGCTCCTAGATTTATCACCTTGAAGAAAAATATTCTTGAAAATTAGTTTAATTAAAAATCAATAATGCAAAAAATAACAAAATATCAATAAATAATAGAATGAAGTAAAGTTTTATGTAAAGTTACATCAATTTAGTTCTTTTAAAACATATTTAGTTGGCCTGCTCATTAGCCATGACCATCAAAATGGTTAATGTAGGCATGTTTTTCATATCTTTGCTTCGGTTTCACTTCAAGGTTAGATCCCGCGTTAAAGGTTTGTTCATTTTTTATTCGATTAAAAGTAATTTAGAGACCTTGGGAGGGTGAGCAGCGTTTTGTGTGTTGATGATAACTAACCGGTTCAACATAATTTAGTGTCGGCAGATACGTCCTTAACTCTCTTTAATCTTTATGATGTTTTCTGATAAAGATAGCCAATTTCGCAACGTAATGCGTGCTATATAGCTCTCCATACGCCACAAGCCTTCAAAGAATGATCAGCAACTTTGGCGTTCAGGGTCTCCAACAGGGTCATTTGTTATATGTTGTAACATACTTGAAAAGTATATTTCCGAATGACTTTTCTAAATCCAAACTTTTGTATAACAATGCCCATACTTTCTATGTTGTTTTTACCTATATGGTCAGTTGTGGACCCAAGAAACGGAATAATTGGTACTTTGGGACATGTAACGGCAGGGTCCGTGCCAGGGATCAGGCTTCTAGACGAATGTTTGACCTTTTTACATAAGTGACAGGTAAAAAATTGGATCAGAGGTCGGCACACGTTTCTTGAAAGGGTCCAGAAGAAGAAAGATAGCTCAAAACCACTGGCCAGATACTTCAAGCGAAGTTTTAATGTAATGAAAGTAATATCAAACTTTTTTTAAATGGATTATCTTTATTTATAATCAGGAAAACATCATAAACGTTAGATAAAATATTTCCTTAAGATTAACTTTTCCTAGTGGTTCTTATTTTCGTGTAATTTTGTATATTTTCGATACATAAATGTATGTTCGCTGTACTATAAACTAGTTTCTTTTAATATACTTGAAATTGAAAATCTACTCAAACTATGTTGCCTCAGTGATTAAAATAGCTCAGCTTGAGGATGTTTTGAATATTTTGAACCATGTTTCGTTTCGAAGTAGTGTCAAGAATTGTATTTCTTGAATGTATTTATTGTGGATGCAACGTAAACACATTATTTTGTCGCTGGATTCTGGACGAGATTCACGAGACTGAGTAATTTGAAAATGGTCAATAGTAAGAAGGAAGGAAATCATCTTGTTCATTAAAAAAATGTCAGATGGCGGGCTGGACATTGCCGACCCCTGCATTACATGATTTTGATGGAATTGAAATGTCACATAACATCACAAGTTTTTTTCCGTCGAATAAATAAGCTAACGAAATTGGTTTACTGTTTTGGCCGCGACAGTTATAATTTAATTGATATAGCTGTCAAACTTTTTCTGGATACAAAAGAAATGCTACTCTGGATGATGTTTTGTAAAATAATTTGGCAGCGAAAGTTGTTTTTAAACTGTGAATTTTCTACTTCATCTTGTGATGGTGCGTTCAACACCGTACTTCCCAATGTTTCGTGTATCGTACAATACACGACCAATTCCTGAGTGCTTCGTCTCTTCGCCACTACAGCAGATAACCCTTATCGGCACAATCCAACATTGCCCTATAAGGCGAACGGGGAAACTAAAAACTCTGTGACAGCGACCCCGTTAGCGAAGAAGGGGATAACTATCCGTCAATCTCCTGTTGCGTAACTTTACCACAACAAGTATGTGTGTGTGTGTGCGTCCGGTAATCCCAGCAAGCCCGTTGCCGAAAATCTCGTCAGCTGTGGCTTACCGGAAAAAAAACAAACCTAAGGGGGGCGAGGAAAGGGTGAGCATATGCGAAGTTAAATTGATAACCACTTGCAGCGATTTGTAGCGATGCGAGTTAATACCCGCAATAGATCGGGCGTCAAAACCAGCGTACTTCACGGATTATTCGCCATTGTCACAAGGGAGGTGGTGGGGGAGGGAGTTTCGTTTTTTTTTTTCAATTTTATTCTTCCACTTTCCGCTACGTCGGAAAACGTCAAACCCGCTGACGGGCTGCTTGATTTTTGACTCGGCACGAACGGGGGAAAGGACGCGCAGTTTTCCGGGCAAAGGCAGAAAAGGGACGACCCGCGTGTGGCATTAGCGGGGATTAACGTTTTAAATTATTTCAGCTTATTGGATGTCATAACTGTCACGGCCCCGGGGAATGCGGGTAAAACGCGGGGATCGCGGGCCTGGAAATTAAATCAAACGATTGGCAAAAGGCACTCATTTGCATCACTATGGCCGCTTCCTGGCGGAAGGGAAAAACCTCCGGGCCCTGGGAGGGAGGGGCAGGGAGTTGGCAGGTTCGTGCAGCAGGTGAAGACTTCGTCAAACTTCATCGGGGACATCGCGGGGCCCTTTTGGGATAGAATTACAATTCGCAAGTATTTCGGCAGCAAAGACATCAGGATATAAAAAGAGCTGACTGGAAACGAGGAAAAAACGGATACAATGAATGGACGGAAGGAAAAAGGAAAATCCACCACTCCGTACCACAATTCCATCGGACAGTGCCTGCGTTACAAAGTGGTTCCCTGTTCCGGTGTTTTTTCCCCCCTCCCCCTCCTGCTCCCACCGGTGAAGCTGCATGTTATTACTTATAATTTACGAATTTTCACAATTTATTGACACTATTATAAACACAATTTGCATAGATTTGCATGCTAATAGTTTCTCAACAGCCAGACTCCCCGGCGTCCTGGTGCTTCCTCTCGCTGGAGGAAACGTGAAATGAAAATGAAGGGAAAGAAAGGAAAAAAGAGGGAAACATTGGGAAACGGAGTCAACGTGAAACACCCTTCAAAATGCAACACGGTCCGGTACGATGGAGGGGGAAATCGGTGTGTTCGGTATGGTGACACCCTTGCCGAAATTGCAAATAGAAGCCGGTATACATACAAACACATATACACAGCCCACTGGGGTGAGTTTCGACCCTTTGCACCCGAAAAGTCCCAATCAGATCATTATATTAGTGAACGTTTTCATCAGCACTGGTTAGGCAGGTAGCCGAAAGGCGAAAAGTATTAGAAGACCTCATCAAGGAACAACAAATAATAAGAAGTGATGTGTTTTTCGTTCAGGGTTGGCGTCTCGGTTGAGCACCAGACACGTACGTTACGTTTATTTAGAAAGCGTCAATTATTTCTTGCGATATAATATCAAACCTTTTAAAAAGGAAAGCACCTGCAACAGAATTTAACTAGTGAAGTAAACATTCGGACTTGCTCTGCAACAACAATTTATAATAACAATCATCCGGACGATACTGCTAACGTGGCTCAACACCCAATTTCTAGAAAAGGCAGTCGTGTGGAAGCTTAATACTTAACCGGTAGAGTAATCTCCTCACAATCAACCGTGTTATCTTTTTATAGATGGCCATGAACGTATTGATTGATAGATGTATAGAATACTTGAGAGGTGTTTACATCCTGTGTCACACCTTTTTTCACTTAGCTTATAAGCGACAGACTCCCCGAGGTGTCTACTGATCTCCGGCTTGATCGTCCTGCAAAGCTCCCTTCAAACCGCGCCGTAACATTTTGCGGGCCTTCCGCCGGAGACCTTTCTCCTTGATGTGCTGCTTACCGCGCTTCGGCTTGATCTGGAACCGGTCCATCAGCGTTTTCATCTGCTTCTTGAGCTCTTGCAGCTCCCGGTGGACCTCGTTTAGTCCAGTAGCGGGCAGTTCTACCCGTTTCAGCGCCGTCGGAGTGACGGGCGGGCTGGGTGTTCGCTGAGGGTTGAGGCTCGACGTAACAACCGCTGAGGAAGCGATTGCCGCTGGCGGAGTTCGTGCGAACGGATGTCGCTTCTCGTGGATCGCGAGCGCCTCAGCCAGAATCGACTGATCGAGTCGCATGAACAGGGAGATCTTAAACAGCCGGAAGTTCAGCAGCACGTTCGAGCAACCGTCGCCCAGCCAGGGAAAGATGGAGATCGGCACAAACTTGGAGTTGTCCTGGCGACGCGAAGGGTCCGCGTTTGCCGGCGCCTTGCACAGTTCGTCCTTCGGGTGCACCTCGATCTTGCGGAACTCTTTGGCGCGCACCTGAATCCAACAGTTGTGCTCGGCAAAGAACGGTTTGGGGAAGAGCTTGTGTAGGTAAGCCGGACGTACGTTCGCCACCCCACGTTCGTACTGCTCGAGCAGCATCACCTTCTTGCTGATGCTGATCAGCTCGGACTCTTCCCGGATGGCGGCAATATCGCTGACCGCGAGACCGTTGATCAAGTTCATGATGACAATCGGCGCGATGAAGAGGAAAAGCAAAAACAGCACCAGCTTGCCCTCATCGAAGTCCAACGTAGACGCTTCGAGCTCACCGGACGTCATCACCAGCGTCTTGATGGTAGCATTCCAGAACGTGTGGAATCTGTTGAAGTTCTTCTCACCACAATCATCCTCAGTACAGGCATCACGTATCGCTCTCTCGGCAGGTGACTCGTTGTACGTGAGGTAAAAGGCGTACACAAACGCCCCAATGAGCGGAATGAAGAGCAGGAAGCTCTTGAGAAAGTTTTTCGACACCGTCTTGAACATGTACATCATCGTCGAGAGACTGTTGAACGGGAGCGAACCGAGCAGGAAGGTCACCTGCAAGGCAAGGCTGATCACCACCAGTGAAGAAATGAGTCCGTTGCAACCGTCATACAACACATAGATCATAGCTACAATATTGCCTATGTCTAGAACATTCTCGAACGACATATACGACTTTCGAAGAAACATCATTTGGAGTATTTCGCGGACACTTAACAACAAGACCGCAATAGCACTTCCCCAGAGTAGTATTCCGTTTGGTCCTTCTTGAGAACAGGCGGTAAGTGAGAAGCTGCCGAATAGAGCTGCTGTAAGAACTGTAAGCACGAGGTTGAGGTAGTTCCAATGGCTTAATCGCATCCATTTGACCATGATGAAGGTGTGGACAACGGGGTGTATCAGAAGCGGCTTCAGCTCCTTGGACTGCGCGATCTGACGTATGGTGGTCATTTCGGTGACAGTTCGTTCGTACCGACGTGGTTGATGGTTGACACTGGTAGCATCCTGCACGAACTTCCAGTTTCGCAATTTTCCTCCACCACGATGCGTCGCGGACAGTCCCGCCTTGCCGTGGGCGAACGGCTCAAAGCAGTTCAGATTGAACCGTACCATACGCTTATCGTTACCTCGGTCCGCCTCCACCTCGATACACCGGTCTAGGTAGATCTTCCAGAAGTCGTACGTCCCGTAGTCAAGTGGGGTAAGATTGTCGCGATTGCGTAGGCCCAGGTACGCGTACCGCTGCTTCAGTAGGGCCAAGGCCACCGACTCGAACCCGTACTTAAGAGCCAGATGAAGCGGTGTACTGCCAGAGTCATCCGCCTTCGACATGTGGATGGTTTGCGTTTCGGCTAGGAACTCCGCGCAGGCTAAAAGGCCCGCACGATCTTCACTTCGTCGCTTGGTTTTATGCGCCTTGGTCAGCGTCACAGCCAGCAATGGATCGTCGTTCAGCAGAATCAAATCAGTTATGTTTTTCACCAGCAGCTGTAGCACTCCCAAGTCTCCCATCTCGCACGCCTTCTTGAGCAACCCTTTCAGCTCCACCCGATGTTCCATCTCGCTGCTACGCTGGTCAACTGCCGAACACGGGTTCCTCCCACGACCTGTTACTTTTTTTGTGGCCGTTCAACCAGCTTAAATATCGTCTTTTCGTTCTTCTCCACCACCAACCACAGACATTCGGGAAGCTTCTGATCCAGGGTAGTGTGCAGCAGTAGCCGAATCACCTTCTTTACGTTCTCTGGCGTCACAACGAACTTCGGCCAGTAATTTTGAAACTGTTCCACGTCCTTATGCCGGAGAAAAATCTCGAACAGTTCCACCGTGAGGTTAACGTTTGTTGCGTTGTTGATGAACCTAGCGAGGCCTACGTTTCCTTCAGGTTTGATCACCACCAGCGCATGCTGTGGGTTCGCTTTTAGCTGTTCGACGAACGATTTTGTCTCAATATCCTTATCTCCGTTTCTATCGAGCAACTCGATCGGGAGCTTATTCCTCATGCTACAGATATTAAAGTCTGCTCCTGCCGCCAGCAGTCGCTGTATAAGCTTCCGAATCTGGGGCAGTCGGGAGCTCACATCCACGGGTTGCTTGCTGGGGCGTAGACTTTCATCGTACATTTCACACAGAATCGCCAACGCCGTCTCCTTGTGGCTGTTGCGCAGGTTTATATCAGTTCGCGAGCGCTCCAGCAACCAAACCAGAAATCCTTCGTTCAGCTGCGTTACCGCAAAGTGTATCGGTGCGTCGATTCTGCCGGAACTGTTCACCTTTCTGGGCATCTGACAGCCCGGTCCAGGACCTGCTTGCCCGCGCGTTGCCTGTTTCAGTGCAACCAGCTGCAAGCAAGTATAACGATAATCGATTAGGGGGATAAGCCTTGATCACGGGAAATTATCATATGATGCACGCACCTCATTCTCCGCCTCGAACCGCTCTATGAACAGCTTCAGGTATGGCTCGTACTTGCCGATGTCGGATAGCATATCCGCCAGCAACACGTGGAAGCGTGTGTGGTTGAGAAACGTCTTGGGCTCCGGAATGGTCGTCACCACGTCCCACGTTTTCATCTGATCTACCAGCTCCATCAGTTGCGCCCATTTCGGATCCTGCAGCAAGTCCTGGAACTGTTGCAGGTTGGTGTCGGCCGGCGGTATACAACGTAGCAACGCATTCAGTTTACTCTCGAGTATTTCCTGTATGGAGTTGTGTTGTTAATCTAAGCCAGCTAGAACCTACCGCAACAATAATGTTCACTCAACATACCTGCAATTCTTTGCGCCGCAACCGCATCGTCTTCCTTGTCGGCTCCTCCATGTTGAGCAGCGTTGCACCTTAAGGTATGGAGAATAAGAAAAACGCACCAAGGATCAGTCACGAACACATATTGGTATGCACATCCCCTGAAGGGATCTTGCTTGTTGTTCCCTGCTGAGCTCACCTTCTGCCATCGCGAAACCGGGGGATTTCTACTGTCGCTTACTTCGGTTCGTTATGTGCACACCCAAACCGTCTAACGACATAACCGGAACTGCCTGGACCACTCGCCTCAATATGAAGTGTGGTCCGCTTATCTTGCGCCCTTGTATCGAGCAATGTTCGCTTTCTTTTCTATAGTTTGCCTTCCCGCTTTCACACTATCACGTATCAGTTGGTTGGAGACTGCGCCTTGGGTGATTTAAGAGCGAACGCGAACGCTATGCATACATGCGTCTGAAGGGAAAATTCTCGCGCTGTTCGCGGTTTTTACCGCGGTCTCTCTCGGAGAATGAAGATTGGTCTGATTCAGAGATGTGAGCGTGAGTTGTACTCAACCGCGTGGTTGGGGAATTCCCGTCGTCGGGTACGTCCCACCGGCTTACGAACGCACTGCTCCTCAAAGTGACTCAGGAGGGGCACCTGGAATCAATCCTTGAAGTTTCTGTGTGACGTTGTGAATGGGTTATCAACTACCTCCGTGATTTAACTCTTGCAACGATGGACGGACATTGTTGATTACAGCACGATTATAGAAGGCCCTTTACTATAACCACTTTGGGGAGCTCACAGCAGTGCTGAACACAACCTACCGCGTTAACACTCTTTGGAAGACTCACCAAAACAGACACTCGAGGTGAATGTGATCGCCTGACTGCGGCCTGAAGTTTCTCATCGCGACACCCTACTCTGTATCTGCTCCCCAGCAGTTTCAATCGCACCGGAACGACTCTCCGACACAATCCGCCGCCATCGGAGGAGAGCAAAATGGAGAGTACGCGTGCTGAACGCGAATCTCGCGTGTCAATGGCCTAACGCGAGTAACAGCTGGGCTCCAAATATACCGGCGAGATCCAAGGTCAGCGTGGCGCTAGTTCACCACTACTGTCACGCCATGTCACGATTTAAATTATTTTTATCTTCCTTGTTTTTAATCGCGACGGTGTGAATCGATACCTGTTGCAGGCAAACGTAAAGACTAACGAAAATGACATTGACAGAACATCAAATCCAAGCGGGTCTGCAAATGAACCGTGGATGGCTTGGTCACGTTAGTTTTTGACACACATTTGAATCACCAACGACATCATACAGCCCCCGCTCGCGCCTGATCTGAGTGGTCCGGATGCATTCAATTTCTGATCGATCGATGCCAATTGCTCCCTAATATGATCCTCATCAGCGCCTCGATAGTCTGTTGTCCATTATTTGTTCGCTTCTTGCACACGCTGGTGATGCTAAAAAAATAGTTTGGGGTTTCCACTGCTGTTTTGAACGTTAAGGTGGAAGTTAAAGAAACGAGTAAACAAATTTTAAAACACATGAAACATATCAAAAGTTGAACTGGGACAGTTTACTGATTGTGACTTACAAAATCGTTTTATGGGGCACTCCGTCCACGACGTGGGTTCGACTCAAATGTTCAACAGGAATGATATGTTATCGCTAATTACTGACGTAAAAAATAACTTAACGTCGATATGCGTCGTACCGGATAACGCATGCGGCAAACCGGTTGATCAAATTTACCCGTTTAGTCATGTTTCCAATTAATGATAAAAGCTACTATCACTCAAACCAAATAAGTTAATTAAAAACTAAACACCGTGATAAAAATATTTGCTCGTTAATATTTTATTTAAGCTTGATAAGGGTTATCGCAGCGTTTGTGTTGGGTTACGTTACTGTGTAAAATATTTATTTTTGAATATCTATGCATATTATACCATCAAATTTAAAAACGAAGAGGAGGTAGGCATTCTCTCACTCTAAATGACCGTTAAAGGATTATAATAGAATGAACTTCATAGCAGGAGAAATATGAATTAGTAAAACTGTCGTAAAACGACTCTTCGTTACTTAATTTGACATTTGATTTGGTTTGATGATCCGCCAAAGACTTGTTTCTGGTTAGGAGTTGTGTACACTTTCCAGAACAACTGTTTTTTAAAGTTATTACGTTGAAGGCATTCCCGGATTCAGTAGAGATGGTGTTCTAGCGTTGTGTTAGGTGCTCAGGGTGTCGGTTGGCTCTTCTGAGGCCAACATTAGCGCTTCCCACAGGATCGCTTCATCGAGCCGCATGTACGGAAACAATTTAAAGAACCCGAAATTCAGCGGACTTTTCAGAAATCGGAAAAACGGAAGGATGGGGATCAGGACAAACTGTTCGTTTTCCGTGCGATGGATGCATTTGGGGTTAGATGATGCGTGCTTCGAATGCATAGCGATTTTTCGGCAATCCTTTCCCAAAACATGAATCCAGCTGTTATGAACGGTGAAGAACGGCTCCGGGAGGAGATGGCGCAAGAAAGTGGGGCGGACGCTCCCCACACCACGTTCGTATTGTTCGAGCAACGTTACCTTCTTGCTGATGCTGATCAGCTCGGCCTCTTCCCGAATGGCGGCAATATCGCTGACCGCGAGACCGTTGATCAGGTTCATGATGACAATCGGCGCGATGAAGAGGAACAGCAGAAACAACACCATTTTGCCTATATCTAACTCTAATGTTGATGCTTCGAGCTCCCCGGTCGTCATCACTAACGTTTTAATGGTAGCATTCCAGAAGGTGTGGAATCTGTTGAAGTTCTTCTCGGCACAATAATCCTCAGTGCAGGCATCACGTATCGCTCTCCCGGCCGGTGACTCGTTGTACGACAGGTAAAACGCGTAAACAAACGCCCCAATGAGCGGAATGAATAGCAGGAAGCTCTTGAGGAAGTTTATCGAAACTGTTTTGAACATGTACAGGGTAGTCGAGATACTGTTGAACGGAAGCGAACCAAGCTGGAAGGTCCCCTGCCAGGCTAGGCGGATCACGACCAATGAGCACACGAGTCCGTTGTAACCAAAATATAACACACAGATCATTGCGACAATATTACCAATGTCTAGGACATTCTCGTACGAAATATACGACTTGCGAAGAAACATCATTTGTAGTATTTCGCGGCCACTCAACAACAAGACGGCCATCACACATCCCCAGAGTAGTGTTTCGTTCGGTGTTGTGTATGAACAGGCGGTAAGTGAAAAGCTTCCAAATACTACGGCTGTTAGAATTGTAAGCACGAGGTTGAGGTAGTTCATGTGACTCAATCGCATCCACTTGACCATAATGAACGTGTGGATGACGGGGTGGATGAGGAGCGGCTTCAGCTCCTTGGACTGCGCTATCTGGCTAATGGGTGTCATCTCAGTTATGGTCCGTTGCCCTAGGGCGTGATTGTCGAAGTTCTTGGACATTTCCTTAATTGTGCTCTGCTTGTCGTCAATGGTTGTACGAAAGTGCTGTGTATTGGCGTGGTTGCACGGGTCAAAGCAGTTGAGAATGAAACGTATGTTACGTTCGCCTTTACCTGCCACCACCTTCACCTCGATGCACTGGTCTAGGAAGGACTTCCAGAACTCGTACGTCCCATAGTCAAGTGGGGTAAGATTATCATGATTAAGAACGCTGAGATAGGCGTACTTCTACTTCAACAGGGTCAAGGCTACCGATTTGAAATCATATTTGAGCCCCAGATGGAGTGGTATATTTCCGAAATCATCCGCCTTTGCCTTGTCGATGTTCTGAGTTTTAGCCAGGAACTCCGCGCATGCCAAAAATTCCTTCTGACGCTGCCTTATCTGGTATGCTTTAGTTATGGTTAGCGCCAGTGGAACAGTGGATCATCGTTCAAGAGAATCAAATCGGTAATTTTCTTCAACCAACAGAGACTCCAAGATCTCCCATTTTACATGCCTTTCGAAGTAGTCCTTTCAGCTCCACCCGATGTTCCATCTCACTATTGCACTGGTCAACTTCTGCGGGCGGTTTCTTCCCTCGTCGACGCGTTTGCTTCTGCCGTTGATGGTTGTCCTCTTCCTGTTTCGTGCGCAAACATGATCCTACGCCTGATTTTTCGAACGTGCTGTCCTGTGGTTCGTTTGCAAGCCTAAATATCATTGAGGGGTTCTTTTCTATAAGCATTCGCAGGCAGTCGGAAAGTTCTTGGTCGAGAGCCGTATGCAGGAGCAGTTGAATCACCTTTTTGACGATTTCTGGGGAGATTGCAAACTGGGCCCAGTAGTGCTTGAACTGTTCAACATCCTTATATCGCAGAAAAATCTCCAACAGTTCCACTGTGACGTTTACATTTGTTGCGTTATTGACGAACCTAACAAGGCGTGCTTTTCCACTAGTTTTGATCTCCACCAACGCATAGTTCACCATCCCTAGGCAGTGTTCTACGAACGCTCGGGTATCTTTATCTTTTTCTAGATTTCGCTTAAGTAGGTGTCCAATCGGTAGTTGAGATTGCTTATCGCAGATGTTTAAATCTGCTCCCGCTTTCACCAACCTTTCTATCAGCTTCTTAATTTCCGGCAGACGTTTAGGACGGGCTGATTGTAGACATTCAACATACGCTTCAAACAGAATCGCCAACGCCGTCTGCATGCGGCTGTTGCGTAGGTTTACATCAGTTCTCGCTCGTCCTAGAAGCCACTCCAGGAAACCCTCGTTCAGTTGCCTTGCGGCGGCATGTATTGGTCCATCGCCTTTCGCGGTGCGGGATAACTTTTCGGTTTCTTTTGTAAGAAATTCTTGCCATTTTGTCGCCCTAATTGCAGTTAGCTGTGAATGAGATAACCGTTTGTTATTTGAAGGCCACCACACTACACCAAGGTGTAGTTATCTCAAGTACCTCATTCTCCGCCTCAAAACGCTCGATGAAGAGCTTCAAGTAAGGCTCGTACTTGCCGATGTCGGTCAGCATTTCCGCCAGCCGCACCTGGAGGTTCATATGACTCAGGAAAGTCTGTGGTACTGGGATAGCTGTCGTTACGTGCATCGCCTTATATAGTTCTACCACCTCCATCACTGCCGCCCATTTCTGGTCCTGTAGAATCCTCCTGAGTTCCTTCAGATTTGTGTCGGTTGGCGGTACACAACGCAGCAACCTTAGCATCTCATGGCCTGGAACTATTTCCTGGAGTTCCGAAGAGAGTAAGCAACGACATGTGAACAACCTTTTCTCAACATAATTATATTCCTTACGTTCAGCAGTTTATGCGCAACTTGCAGCCCCGTCTTTTCAATCTGTGTTCGAATGCTGGAGTCCGGCATGGGTATTATCGTGTCACCTAAAGGAATTTGTAAAGTAAAGGTATCTGATGAATCGTAAGGACACCATCAGGTTATATCTGTTGTTGGCTACAGAGCTTACCGTTTGCCATCGTGGGATGGATTTGAGAAGTGTTTCAGTTTGCTTTAAATACTGTTTCAAACACAACCGCTTCAGTCAACAGCACCATTTGAACTGCTTTCGTTGTTTGTGCAAGGAACCCACGGCGAGCAAGAGTTTTTCCTTATCTTATATTGATTAAAAAAACGGTTATTTCGAATATAATAAGTTGATAAGAAGGCTTCGACTTCATGTTTCGGGGTATTCCAGAATTGGAGACATAATTGTGACCTGCCATATGCAATTTTCTGACGAACATGCAAAGTTATCTGAGTTCTGTTGTGTATATTTGTTAGTTATTCTTGTATTTGTTTTTTTTTAATGTATGCTGTATGCCGTGTGCTCTCGTCGTCATACCAGGCGTAGGAAATTCCAGAACAAATCCCATACGGGAACCCAACAACTCTTTTTTATTGTCCGTCTGGTAAACCACGCCGTATCGACGCGACACCGAAATCCCTTATCGGTTCTGGCGATGCAACAGCGCAATTCCCGGTCATTCTAGGCCACTCTTTACGATCGCCTGCATTCGCGACGGCGTTTAGCAACCCATTCGAAAATTATTACCGTCCAACCCGTAACCCCTCCTCACCGCAACCCGAGGCTTAATCATCATTAGCGAAGTGAATTTCATTACCTCGCCCATTGTGCGCGGCCAATTTTACGAGATCCTCGCCGCCCACTTGGGAGCAATGCCCGTGGAGGGGGGGGGGGAATGGTTGGCGGAAATAAAAAAATTATATGTATATTATTTCGACACGCGGCCGGTCCCCATCCGGAGGGATGTGCCGATTGTCCTTCCGATCGCGAGCTCGTCCGTCGCTTTTCCGTTCGGTTTTATGTTCTTTCTTTTTGTATTTGCAGTTTAGCTCACTGTTTTTTCTAACTCTATTCCGGTTTGCTAGCATTTCGACGCTGTTTACCGCTACCTTTCTCGCCTTTCTCTAGTTGTCTGCTGCCCAGCGGTGCTCCGCTGTTTTTATTGTTTATTTTTACTTTTATGTCATTACTTAACCCGCTATCAATGCGAGTTTGTGTGCTCGCCCATATTTAACCAGTTGCGTCTGCACTGGTCTGTGCTTCGCCGCTTTCCTCCTTAGGAAGCGGATTTTTCCGCTCTCTTTCTCTCTCTGTCTCTCCATATTTTCTTCATTCCTTTTTGTTTCCTATTTCCCACTTCCCACTGTGACGCGCCAGCCTATTTACATTTTGGCACTGGAAGGTCGTAAAATTTAACTCATTTAACGTTCCACCAGCATTGCGTTTGGGTTTTTCTACGTCCCGGTTTTCTTGTCGTTTTTCGCCACATGTCCCTTTCAGGGCAGCCCGGTATGCAGTAGTCCTTGTTCTTTTCTTTTACGAGCCAACGAGCGAGGAGAACGCCAGGCGACGACGTGTCATTTATGTTTCTCCTTGCTTTCCCTTATCATAACCCTTTTTTCCTTCGGACAATACGCGCCAATGGTGGAGAAGAAAAAGAAGCAAAACGGCTCATTTTTATATCGCTCCGTAGGTTGGATGCAACCCCGCCGAACTCAACCCTTTTCGTTGGCTTTTCTTGGTTTTTTTTTCGTTATTCCGAATCGTGACAACTTGGGAAAATGCTTTTTTTGTTCTGGCTTGGTTTTCGGATCATTTCCCGGTCGTAAAACCGATGATAGCGATGATGAACGCCGGTGCGTTCCCGCCCGAGGGATGCGACGTTCTCGGAGCAAAAAGAAAAACAGTTGCCCAGGAAAAAAAGGGGGAGAAACTTTGCCGTAAGGAAAAATATAATAATAAAACGCATAAAACACCGATCGACCACACCTCACGGGCGAGGTGGGTAAGTGGAAAATCTTGGTGGAAACCATACCCCTTCCTCCCCCCCCCCTCCCCCCCACCCGACGCCACTGGTCTTCGCCATCAGATGCATAAACATTTCATTTCGATGGTCAATCGAAACGAGTTAAGACTCGACGGGCGAACATAAAAACACGACACGGGAGGGGCAGGAAGGAAGTGAAAATAAAAAGGTTGTAAAAATCTTTACCTTTGCCAGTGCATTGTGGACCAGGACCCCGTTGATTACCCTCCCCGAGACTCGATTCACCTCCCTTCCCACTTCGCTTCACCGATTGTTCGCTTGAGGACGCGAAATAAATAGGACACTAAAATTGCTCCATAACCTATAAACGCGTCCATTCCGACCATTTCGTGGGGGTGAAGAGAGGGGAGGGGTGGTAGTACAGAGTGTGTCCATGGGCAAATAGGATTATCTTGAAAGAAACGCCAGCGTCTTTGTTCATGGCAATGGTTAATTTCAATATTCTGGAAATGTTGATAAGCGGGGCTTTCCCCACAGTGAAGCGACACTTCATCGATTTTTATAAATTGTTGCATTTATGCACAAAAGGACATCGATAACCGTTTGGATGGCGATGAAATGTGTTTTAAAAAAGGAAGTAAAATATTATTCCACCCTTCTGGGGAAGAATAAAACTAAAAAGTTAACTAAACGGCTTTCTTTTGGTTGAAATAATGAAAGATTTTCCCACTATCATTTAAGTTATACAAATTGTTAAAATACAATATTTTAATCAATCAGTAACTCATAAAGAACACCAATATTTTAATTAACGACTAGTGATCTTAATTGGATTTGGAAACAAAAATCAAAACATCCTTACATGGGGTCACTATAGATCGGCTTATATTGCACAGAATGCATTGCTGCAAATGTTACATACAATAGTGAAGTTTATCAAATTTATTCACAAACTGGGGCTACTAATTCAACACATGTTTTTATAAATTGTGCATCCGTATCTCAAAATTCATTCATTTTTATATTTTATTTTGGAATATATGTCAAAAACTAACTGCAACATTACGCATTTTAATAAAGGTTTCGAAGTCCATGCATCTAAATTTCTAGACATACTTAGTCACACAATTACATACACTCAAAAAAAATCAAATCAGGATAAATAGCTCTAATAGCTCTATCATTAAATTTCCTATTTGTTTTGCACTTTTCATCAAGCTTCGATAGGATTGTTAATAGAAAGATAAATCTAAATGCATGCTAGGCATTTCGAGTGTTGAGTGAACTATTTTAGAAAAGCACTAAATAGAAATGCCGTTTGTTTGCATTTTATTACAAGGCCTTAAAATACCTTTTTCCCTCATTTTAATCCTTACACGAATTGTGTAATTATACATTCAAGAAACCTCCCGATGTTAACTCAAGCTTTTGCTATATGACATGGTCCCATATTTCCACCCTTTGGAGGAGTTTAAGCTAACATCGTAACGATTCGTTGAAGAAGAAAGAGTAGAAAAGGCGAAAGCACACGCTTTTATTTTGTGTCCGTAGTTTTTAATGCTAATAATTTCAAAAACTTGAAAAGACGAACCACTTGCCACTGGCGGTCAGGGTTGGTGCCCTCTGCCATACGTTTTCGTCCGCGCAAATAATCCTCCGGTTGCGCCGTACCGCTGCGGGGCTTAAAAGTCGGTAAAGTTTACGACCCTTAGTGCTGCTCGACGGTACATACCCTAAACCGGACAAGGGAGTTTGAAATAAGGACGCTGGGTTGGACAAAATCTCTCATAAGAAAACGGGAGATTGCGAGGCAAGAACAATACAAATCTCGATCCCTGCGGCAGAGAAAAGGATTAAAAAAACTGGGTGCGCCTAGCTTGAGGTTGTAAATCTCATTCCTGCCCGCAAAAGCGGGATCCCCGGGAAGCGAAGCGGGGGAGTTTTGATGAGAAATGATTTCATTACCAAGGTGATTGGCTTCCTGGTTTTAGGGTCACCTGGGGGCCTTGCAGTAAGGAAAAATTCGTTCCCTTCAACTCCTCCGTTTTTATTGCTTTCATTACGTTTCACATTTTTTACTGCCTCCTCCAGGATGAAGGGTTTTCACTGAATTCATTTTAGTTTATTTCGCTTCTTTTTAAACCAGAAACCATAGGCGACGTGGGTTGCCTTAAACGTCAAATGACCACTTTCCAAGTTTTTCTCGCCTATAAAAGTGTGATTTGAATTAATGTACGGGTACTTGGCTCACCTGCCACGACCGTAGGGAACCTTGGTGGAAAAATCGGGGGAAAATCATTGCACGGCACCACACGCCGATAATTGATAGATCCTGCATAATTTAGTGGCGCACGGTGGGCAAGTTGGCGATGGTCCTTGCGCCCTTTTTTATTATTCATACTCACTTGCTTTTTTTCTCGCAGGATGAGAGATGGCGAGATGCGATGGTATGAAATACGCCAACTCTTTCCACCACCTAGGCGTTGGCGTACAAAGTATCGTTTGGCAATTTCACAAAATGCCACCGTCGTGCAGAACTCCATCTGTTGGCACCCGAGAGGCGAACATTTTCGGCACGTGCCCGTTTTAGTGGGACCGCACGCAGCGCTAATTGCTGCTTTCTAGCAGAGACTCGAAAAAACTTCAGTAAGAATTTCCCTATCACCTTATTTCCTTCCCGACGGGTCGGTTGTTTCCGTTTTCCAATATTACCAATTGCGAAGGTACACCATCATCGGTTGGGACGCCTTGGGACACTGGGCACTGATGGAGTTTTGAATGATGTGCAACCGAGCGACAAAGGGGGCTGTAATTGGATGTGTTTTATTGGCATAATAAAGCAGACTGCAGTGCGTTCGTTTGACATTGAAGAGCTGCTTTGTTTTCATTGGTGCATTTCACTTCGGCGTTGTGACGCCTAATCTTAACCTCACTTTTAAACGTCTTCTCCAAAGCTATTTTCCACCTTTTTAGGTCAAAACCGCAAAGTGATCTTTAACTTTGCGATGTTACCGTTTATATCAGCTTCTAGTTTTGTGTGTGGGCGTCTACGTTACTTCTGATGATATCCTCCTCTTTAGGCAACAATAACTAGAAAGCGTTTTAGATCAACTTGTTTTTTTTTTTGATTACAATATTTGCCAAAATAAACAATTTCGCCTCTTCAGGCGAGAACGATTGAAAAGTAAATCCGATTTCTTCTGGTGCAGAAAGCATATAACTTGCGTGAGAGAGGCAGAGAATCTTTGAATTGCTGTAAGTCTAGAACAGATATAGCGGAAGAGGCTTCAAAGAGTCATCTCTAGTTGGGACGCTGCGTATCAAGCAGAAACATTAGCATCGTGTAGGTCAGCTTAACGAGATTGGCGAACGCTTCGCTTGACATCTCGAACATTCCGCCACAGGTGATTCCGAGGTTCTTCTGCGTTATGCTCAGCATGATCAGGAGTGAGGAACGAACCTGTCGATACCTGTGGGCGTTGGGCTTCGAGTAGCACAACCGCTCTGGCCACTCGAGCTCGTACAGTACTTCCCCAATCCGGTTGTGCTAGTAGTTAAAAGCAGAAGATGATCATTACGATTAAACTGTTTGCTCGATTACTTTGAGTTTGCTCGATTACTACCTTATCGTTTAAACGGTCTACGAACAGACAGAACCAGTAGCACTCAAGCAACAGCGCTATAAGGAATCCGCTCAGAAGCATGTAGTAGGTGCTTGTCGTTCCGTTGGCGCTGATCATAAACATCCCGATGGCCAGAAATATGGCAGTGGAGTAGAACATCAGCAGGAAAGTGATACGCAGTAAGCGCTTGATGTGCCCGAGCTGCAGGAGGAATTGCTCGTGGCGGTGTACTGTACGCCGAATATTGTGTTCCAGCTGAGTCCAGAAGTCGACCTGAGGCTCAATCACCAACAGGTGTCGGTAGTCTTGAGCAATCTCGTTCAGCTCATCGGACAGGCTAAGCATGATGGAGTTCAGTCCCGTAAGTGAGACATTATAGGCCGCCGCCCAGCGCCAGCCAAAATCAAACGAGAGGACGCTGTACCAGGAGTTCCGCGGGCCACCCGAAACTCGACACGTTGGACGGCATCTCGTATAGCTCTTGGCGATAGGTTGATGAAAAAGCCAACCGGTCGACTAGGCCGGTCAGTTGAAAGCTCATTGCAATATTGATGATCTTCCGAAAGGAACCGGTCGCGGGAGGCGAAACGGCTCTTTGCCGTCGGATGTACTTCTGAAGCCGCTCGACGTCCGCCATGTACCACTTGAACACCAACATCCGAACCGCCATCGTAGACAACACCCCGAAGGTGTGACTATAATGCAGCGCCTTTTCCGGCTCGACAGAGGCGTTCCACAGCGCTAGCACGAATCGGTTGGCCCATAAAAGGTATTGTGCAAACAGTAGGGCTCGCATCGCTCCAAAGATTATTCTTACGCACCGGTTCTGCCGCTCGCAACGCATGGAAAATCCTTGCAGTTTTAGCAGCAGCTCGAACGGACCGAAAAAGTCCTGCTCGGTGTAAAGGGTACGGTAGAATTTTTTCAGAAACATTACAAGCGATACCATTGTGACACCAAGCGCTGCCGTTAACTCACTGACAACTCGTGATATGAATTGACGGAGGAGACTAATTTATCAAGGTCTCAAGGTGCCTAGAAGTTTCGGTTTAAAATATTAATATCACCGTCCAACACACCACGTTTCTTCACAGCATAACCCCACTGGAGGATGCATTGTAAACAAGTCACGGACGGTAATCCTAAGAAAGAATGCGAAAATCGATCCAAAGTAGAATACCCTGAATACTGCGAATTGAATTATATATATGGTTGAGATATCTTTGAGATACGAGCAGCTGGCGGAGTTTTGATAGCTAAGCAAACAATCGGATGTATATAAAATATATCGTTTACTTGCATTTTACAATTGGGTGCGTTTTATTTGCACATATTAAAAAATAGAGCATATATGGTGCAACATTTCAGAGCATCTAATATTTTATGTGAGCGTCTATGTAACTGGTGATGTTTTCGTCTGGCAACAAATTCTTGCAGGTTTTCTTTTTTACCTTTTTATTTTGAATTAGAGTAACACCCAAAAGAACAGTCGGGACTACTTCAGGTGAGCTCGAATGAGGAGTTCGTTCGGTTTTGCAGTTTTTATCCGGTGCAGAAGTCGTGTCACTGCGTGAGAGAGAGGCAGAGAATATTTGCATTGGTGTAACAACTCTACAGAAATAGCAGAATAAGCTTCAAAGCGTTGACACTAGTTGGTATGCTGTGTGTCGCGCAGAAACATGAGCATCGTGTAGGTCAGCTTGACCAGATTGGCGAACGCTTCGCTCGACATCTCGAACATTCCGCCACAGGTGATGCCAAGGCTCTTCTGCGACAGGCTCATCATGATCAGCAAGGAGGAACGCGCCTGTCGATAGTGGTGGGCGTCGTGGGCTGAGTAGCACAACCGCTCTGGCCACTCGAGCCCGTACAGTAGTTCACCGATTCGGTAGTGCTGTAATGTGTTCGAAAATTACAAATTGGATAGATGAATTTAGTAGTTGAGCACTACTTGAAAGAATACCTCATCGTTTAGACGGTCCACCAGCTGACAACACCAGTAGCACTCAAGCAGCAGCGTTACCAGAAATCCGCTAAGCATCATGTAGTAGGTGAATGACGTTCCGTTGGCACTGATAATGAAAATTCCGATAGCCAGGAATATGGCAGCGGAATAGAACATCAGCAGGAAGGTGGTGCGCAGGAATGGTTTGAGGTGATCTAGCTGCTGCAGGAATTGCTCGTGCCGTCGTACTGTACACCGAATGTTGCGTTCCAGCTGAGTCCAGAAGTCGATTCCAGGCTCGACAACCATCAAGTATTGGTACTCTTGAGCAATCTCCGCCAACTCATCCGACAGTCCAAGCATGATGGAATTCATACCGGTGAGTGAAGTATTGTAGGCCGCCGCCCAGCGCCAGGCAAAGTCAAATGAAAGGACGTGTACCAGGAGTTCCGCCAGCCACCCAAAACTCGAAACGATGGCCGGCATCTCGTATAGCTCTCGGCGATAGGTTGATGAGAACCCAAACACTACCCGATCGAATAGCCCAATAAGTTGAAAGATGATAGCAATGGTGACAATCTTCCGATAGGAACCGGTCGTGGGAGGCGCCGCGGCTCTTTGCCGTCGAATGTACTTCTGAAGCCGCTCGACGTCCGCCATGTACCACTTGAATACCAACATCCGAGCCAGCATCATAGACAGCACCCCGAAGGTGTTACTATAGTGCAGCGCCTTTTCCGGCTCAACAGAGGCGTTCCACAGCGCCAGCACGAATCGGTCGATCCAGAGTAGGTAGGTGAACAACTGCACTGCTCTCATCACTCTAAATACCAACCTTACTCGCAGACTTTGCCATCCGCGAGCCAGATGAAAGCCTGGCAGTATTAGCAGCAGTTCGAACGGACCGAAAAAGTCCTGTTCGGTGTAAACCGTGCGGTAGAGTTTCTTCAGAGACATTACAAGCGACGCCATAACGAGGCCAAGCGCTGCCAATAACTAACTGACCACGCGTCGTGATTTCTTGGTCAGAGACATCAGGTAGGGTTAACATAACAAAAGTTTTGAAGATGCCTAGAAGTTTCCGTCTGAAATATTCACACATCGACTCCGGATACCGTGTAACGCCATGGCTTTTGTCGCTTGAGAAAGCCACCTTGTGGGAACATTTTGCATATGTGACGGTAGGTGAAGGTTCAGCGGAATACGTCATAGATCACTACTTGCAATGTACGCGATTTGTGTTAGTCACTCATTTGTTCGTTATTCGTTGGAGAGATGCGCTGTGGGATAGAGTAGTACAATCAAGTGGACATTTTTCAAGTCAATATCTCAGTCAGTCAGTCCAGTGGCGTATATCAATAATTGAATGCGATAGTAAAAAAAATTATCTCTCACAAAATAGCATTGCTTTTAGTGCCTTCTTTCTTTCCGTTTGCTACATACTGTAGCTCTGGGTTATACAATTCTCCATAACACGAGCATTGGTAGTATTCTAATGCTATAATAATTTACCTTTTTCGATTTGAGACCCTTTTTTCTTCATTATTGTGTTTTTTCAATGCTTGCAACTTTGTAAAAGCGAGAACTATTTATATACTTACCTCTTATAAGATATATTATCTTTTGAACAACAAAAAAAACTGAAAAACAAGAATATTCCAAATTCGTTTCAAAATGACTGATCGTGTGGTATTTCAAAATTGGGTTTAAAGTTAAAAAAGGTAATTTTTATTACTGTTCTTGAATTTAAGATAGCACAGCTAGAACGTTGAGAAATGCATTCATTTGATACTAATGCTTTCATTTATTTTACTATCTGATCATCAATAACATGTTGACTGCCATGGCTATTATTTTTTAAAGCCAGCTGTCAAAAGTTCTGAATAGTCTTTGCCTTGTTAGGTTATAAAAATGCAACTGAAAAGCTATATTAGTTATGAAAACTTATTCTTCAGGGTACTTAGTCTCTGGTTTGTATCGAAAGCCAGGTGGTTTATTGAATTTTATAACCAAATTTCGTCAAAAAACATGGCAGTAAAAAAGTATGCTTGAAACGTTTGGCATTCAAAAAGTGTTAAAACTTGTTACAACTAACATACAACCAGTTTGATTTTATCCGTAATGTCCACCTTCTATCCCACCGTGAAATGGTTCCATGGTGCACATCATTCATGGATGAGTTTAACAAAGTCGCACAAACTTGTCCTGGCAAAACGGTAGGAGTAGGAGTGTGATCTTGACCTACAAAAGGTGAAACTGTTTCACCAACGTGGCCGTTTTTCACTGGTTGGTAATTATTTTTCCTCCTATGCGAAGTCCTCTACCAGCTCCTATTTTGCCCGTTTCTTATTCGTTTCATAACGTTTCAATGACAGTAATGTAGTACTGCATGTAAAGAAAGTTGATTAAAAGCGAAAAAACATGCCGGACCAGTCATTTTTCCTTTCTGCAACCTTATTTTCCCACTACATCGTCATGTCCGTACCATTCGATTTTATTTCTGTAGAGCAAATCAAAGCATTAAATCTGATTTGTTGAAAGATTTCCCCCCTCCACACGGGAACACTGCGGCAAAAAAGGGGAGAGTAAGGGGAGGTAGTTCGGGTTGCCGAATGAAGGATAATAATCTCGAGCTCCCCACACACTCACACACACTCACATTTCGAATGGCTTGGGGGTGAGAAAAGTGAATCGTGTGTCGTAAAACTGAATCCAAATCCTCAACCCTTCCTTGCAGAATGTGTGTTTGTTTGTACGTATTTTGGGTTGGTTTGTGCTTCCGCTTTTGTTTGCCAGTTATTGCTTTCCGAAATCGTTCGTTGTCGTTGAGATTTTCCGCCCCTTCCAGCCTCATCCATCCGCCACGAGGAATCAATTTTCCCGATCGAGCGCACAAGAACTCGTGTTTATGGGGTTTTTCGGTAGCCCGGCACACTGAAGTCTGCAGCCCCAACCCCAATGGCGTGGTTTTCCCACCGTCGGAGAGCAGCACCATCGGCTTTTCCGACGCTTTGTGCCCGGAAAGTAGCTTTTTTCCCCCCGCAATCGCTGGGGTGGGGATGGTTGTGCCTGGTTTTAAGTGCACGTACGTGCTTTCAAATGTTGTGTTTGGCATCGTTTTATCCTCCCCCATCCCCCACGCACCCCGTTTTCCACGGCACACCCGCCATAGTTTCGGCGCGGGCCCGGGAAAAAGCATAAAAATCACTATAAACTGATTGGCAGCATAAAACTGGCGCCGTTAAATTTTCCAGCGTCCACGAACGCTGGTGTCGGATTGAATTGACCCGAAGCGTAACGGGGTGTAATTTTGTTGCGCAAAATCCTAGTGCTCTTGTTTTCCCTCCCCCTTTCCTACCCCTTCCTTCCGGGACGTCCCAGGAGCGAACCTGAACGCGATCGGTATCGACGCCGGTCCTTAAAATCTGGCACTAAATCTACTTTGATGGAAATAACGAAATGCGAAATCTATTAAAGTTTCCAAATAGGCGTCACAATGCCCAACTCCAGCAGTTAAGAACGATGCAGTTTACATTCGACTCATCTGGACTGGCTGCATTTTCAGGAGAATGAAAAAACTACCCTCCGTTAGTAATCGTTACCTTCTACAGAAATAGGAACTATAATTTTCTCAAAAAACAACGTAATGGTGCACACCAATCGATTTTCGAATGATTTATGAAGTGTTTTTGCGTTAATTGTTTGGTTAATTGCGGATTGGCGGTGTCCCTTGCTGCGCGTGTCGCATGGGTTTTTCCCGACAAAACATCACCTAAGCGACACGGCTAATGGAGTTGAACAAAGCGGTACAGAATGGGAAAAAGGTTTTTAAGGAAAGAAAGAAAACAATACATAAAAATCAAATCTCAAACAAAACTCAGCTTCTTGAAAAGTGAAGTACAGTGTGGGGAAAGGTGAAAACATGGCGAGGGTCTACCAGGCAAGGAAAAAAGAAACAGTCGAAGGGGTAGAGAAAAACAATTACTTTGACACGTGAAGTTTCATCCCAATCGATAAAAAGGATTTTCTTTAAATTCAACGCACTTTCACACAATAAAACGGAGGAATAAAGAATACCCACGAAACCGAAATAAAAAGCCTCGGCCATCCATCGATCAAAACCTCGGTTTGTAACGAGCAACCCCTTTTTTAAGGTCGCGAAAACACCGCGATTGCTTACCGATAATCGATTCGAACTTTGCTGGTTGCCTTTTCGCCCACTTTCCCCTTCGTTGCGCCACCGCAAACTTGCCCCACTCGAAGCGAGAAGATTTTGAAAAAGTCGAGAAAGTCGTAGCGTTTTTCTTGGTTTTTTTTTTCGGGAAGGGTGCGTCCTTTGGTGAAGTCAAAATCTGCTTCTTCCCGGACGTTTCACCAGCCTTTTCCGAAAGAAAAGTACCAGCCGTTCACTTCACCCCCTTTTGAGTTTTCTTTTTCAAAATGCACCCTCCCGGGTTCTTTCTGTAGTTTAACACATTGACAATTAATTTCAAAGCGAAAAGTGACTTTTATTTGTGTTGTTCCTTTGAATTGTTCAGCATTGCACTATACGAAAAAGTTTCCCAGGATCTGTTTAGTATTTATTTGAAAAGAGTTAGCTTGTAAGAAACAAATAAAACTAAAGCTTCTCGTTCTCTTCTATAAACAAAATGAATGAACAATCTTGTTTGTTAAACAACACATAAATTCGTTTTAAGTACTCTTGTTTAGTCTTTCGGTACATATTGCATGATAAATTCACCAATAAAAAACTTAAAAGAAATGGTCACAGCAGTTTGTTGCAACTGTATTACTTTTAAGTGAACTCGTGCAGCGCGGAGTTTCCTTTCCAACAGTGTTCCAATAGAAGGACGATGGTTCCGTGTTGCGCCTTATTTATACCATTGAACATCCTATTTCTGCTGGACTTATCTGTGATCCTTGCAATCTTACTCTAAACTAATAAGTTATTATCTTATTGTCACCGGTCGCGTTTGTCAACAAACTGTCCTACCATCATGAAGTAAATGTACCTTTTTTACAGGACGCAAGTGGTATTTATTTCTGGGTTAGTGCATTAAACTCTCTTGTTAACTTGTTGATTACTTTTTGTCTTCAAATAAGCTGTTGCAAATTATTCGAAACTGTACTTTGTAATACTTGCTAATAGTGTATAAAATAAAACGCTTCGATTTTTACTTTGCTAACCTCTTTTAAAAGCTTGATGAATACCTACCGTTGCTTTGACATTGAATTTTTGAAATACCTCACACAATTTTGAAACAAAATATTAAGCACACACAACTTCTACTAGCACCGTTAAAAAAGCAAAAAAGCAAAAGCATTTTATCCGTTTTGAAAACATAGTTTACGTCGCTTTCTTGTTTTCGATTCGTTCCTCAAGCCTAAAGGTTAACGGATTTTACATGTTACGGGTGTTAAGTTTGTCAGTACTTAATGAGAACGACGAAGAAAAGGAAAGGCAAACGATTGAAAAACTAGGAAAGAAAGCTCTTAACAGCAAATCAATCATTTCGATAATTTCGGCATGCATGAGAGGGGATTGTCAGGGCAAAGGAAATCCAACTTACCAGAAGACATCGTTCCGCCGTCGGCAAATTGTTGCTAAACGGTGATTGCCAATCCGATGGTCGAACACAACGGAAAAAAACCTTTGAAATTTGCAGCAACAATAAAACATCAACTAAACAGGCTGCAGAACACGAGCCTGACATGGTGGTTCATTATGGCAAATCGGGGTTCGCTCAAAAATCACTTCGTCGTCGTCGTTTCCCCCTTATTTCTTTTTTTCTTTCGAGGGATTTCGAAGGTTTTTCTTCCATTGTTCACCGACAACCCTTTTTTCCCTGACGATGAGCATTTTACTTTTCGACGCAAAAATTCCCGCTCGAAGGATGTGCGGTTTTAAAATGGGCTCCGAGCGGCGTTCGACATTAGCCGGCCCAAATCGATCGGATGACAAATGATTTGTTTGAGAAATATTTATGACGGTTGAGAAGGGAAATGGTCTCAAGAGAGGGTTTAAAATGGGGAAAAAGGCCCCGGTCGAAAATTTGATGTAATCAATGGTTTGTTCGATTCGTTCGGGAGAGCGGAAAAGGCTGAAAAACGTTGCGCTGGGGGAAGTGTTTTAGATCAGCGTCATTCCTTCCACCCAAGGGCCAATGAACACACGATTGGCGTTACGGTGTGGTTGGTTGAAAATTTCTTAAGTTAATATCAAGGGGCTTACACGTCAGATTTTAGATATTTCACCTTAAAACCTCGCGCTAAGGAAACGATTTGTATCATTCGGCGGTTTTTGCTGCATCATCAGCTGCATTGTTCAAACGGGCGTGCAGTCACGATTAATTTTGTCCCTTCCGGGAGCATTCGAACATTTTGAACAACTTCCCACCGTGAAGCAGCACAAATATCGATTACCCTTTTCGATAAATATTTTTTGTAATGGAAAAACAATCCATTAGCGGCATCAGTCGTGAATCGACTTAGATAATGTTTGCATTGAAGACAGTAATTATTAGGTGCGCAAATAAAAAACGGCCGTTTTTTCATAAGTTTATTTTTACTCGTGGCATTTTTATTTGTGGAAATAGGGTCAATCAAAGTATTGGCCATTATTATTTAACACTTTCTTCCACCTTTCGGGTAATTCGCGGATTCCTTTTCTGAAAAATGATTCGTTTTTCGACGCAATCCAGGTTTCCAACCAATTCTGGATCTCTTCATAGGAGAAGAATTGCTGGTTAGCCAATCCATGTGCCATGGATCGGAACAGATGGAAATCCGATGGTGCCAGATCCGGTGAATACGGCGGGTGCGGTAAAACATCCCATTTGATGGTATTGAGGTAGTTTTTTACAGGTTGCGCAACATGTGGCCGAGCATTGTCATGCAGCAGATAACTTGTCGTGGCGTGATGAGTATTCTGATCGTTTTTCACGCAGTGCTTGGCTTAAACTCATCAATTGCTTCCGGTAGCGTTCAGCAGTGATTGTTTCTCCCGGTTTAAGAAGTTCGTAGTAGATGACACCGAGCTGGTCCCACCAAGTACTCAGCATAACTTTCGAGCTATGGATGTTCGGCCGAGCTGATGATGTTGGGGTATGACCGGGGGATCCCCATGATTTTTTGCGCTTGGGATTGCTGAACAAAGTCCACTTCTCGTCTCCCGTCACGATTCTGTGCAGGAACCCCTTTCTGTTGTGCCGCTGGACCAGCAGTTCACACATGACGAGTCTGCGTTCGATGTCCCGCGGCTTCAACTCGTGTGGTATCCATTTGCCCTCCTTCTGTATCATGCCTAACGCCTTCAGCCGTGATGATATGGCCTGACGAGTTACACCAAGCACGGCTGCAAGCTCTTCTTGCGTTTGACAGTGATTTTCCTCCAGTAAAGCCGTCAATTCTTCGTCTGCGAACGTTTTGGGCCTTCCTTCACGTTGAGTATCCTCCACGGCGAAATCACCGCTTCGAAAGCGTCGAAACCAATCCCGACACCTTGTTTCGCTTAAAGCAGCATCGCCGTAAACATTCGAAAGCTCTCGATGCGCTTCGGCTGCCGTTTCTTCGCCCGAACAAAAAGAGCAACACCTCCCGCATATGGCGCTTTTCCGGCACAAAATCAGACATTTTCAACAACCAGTAACTTTTACCCGCGCGAAATAATCACTAATCTGTTTACACAGTTTGATAATGTCATTCCCGAGCTTGGTTTATGACGTTTGTAAACATCAAAATCGCGCCACTAGTCCACAGTGGTCCCATCGATTTCAAAACGGCCGTTACTTATTTGCGGACCTAATAAATTGACTTCATGCTAGTCATTTCACCTTTGCACGGTTATCAATAGAAAGGAAATCAAATGGTGTTTTAATTCAATAAACAGAATTACAATTTTTGGAACAAATATTATCTGTTTACGCGTTATTTGGAGTTTAATAATGCCACTGTAAATTTTTCACCTCTCCCTCCGTTAAAAAAGCAGCGAACATTTTTATAATTGGAATAAACAAAATTCATGGATAAATGCTAAAATAATTATTTAAAAACCAGTTTGGTATCATTCCAATCATTTCACTCGCATTATTTTTCTTAACCATTAATCTTCAAGAAACCAAAACGAAGACAAAAATAAAATGAAGTCACATGTAAGGGAAATATAGATTTGTATAGTTTTGCGTACTTTTCAATGGAGTAAATTTATTAGTTTCTAGCGTAAAGGAGAACTCTGGCATTTTTTCAACCAGGTTTTCAATCTGAAATACATTTAAAGTATTTACGTAGCTTCAGATATTTATAACCAATATGTAAACGAGTCTTTAGGACGACACAACACAATATGTTAGAAAAAATATCAAAAAAAAATATAGATGGTGTTGTGACTACACTTAGAACAAAAAGTATTTGGACTGAAGTACAGAAAAATTGAAACAACTTTGTTTCGAAATAAAGAGGAAGAGATCAAATACTGATCTAATCTTTATATAAGAATATGTAAAAAAGTTTGGTTTCGTTTCATTCATTTCACATGCATTAATTATGTCAATCCATCTACAAATAATCGAAGTGAGGGAAAACCTATTATAAACCTAGTCTAAATTAAAATGTTATTTCAAATAGTTTCGTAGACTATGAAAATAATTTCAAATGGAAAACTGTGCCATTATTTAAACCCACTTTTCCAATTTGAAACATAAACTATTAACGTACATTCGGATGTTGATGGCTAATTGGTCCTACAGACTTAAAGAATACCGCACAATATGTTAAATAAGAATGTGTTACAATATATGGTGTTATAACTCTCTTAAAGAAGGTTTTTGGAGTGAAACACAGTAATATGGAAATTTCTTTGATTTGAAATAACGACTAAGCGATCAAACTTAACAAGTAGTACAAATAGTTAACTATCGATAACAAGTAGTTAACTATCTATACACATTATTGTAATGGTTTTTAATTAGAGTCACCTAATGCTGGAGTAAACAGCTTGATAACTGTTTATTATACTGTTTCGTACTGTTTTTATTCAAAAGGCGTTTAAACACAACCTCATGGAGCAGCGTTGTCTGCTCCTTATCGTTTGCGCGGTTTCAGCTGAAATACGCGATAGATAAAATATTTTAATTGGCTTCAACTCGCGCTAGTAAACAGTCGTTTGTGCCTGATCCCTTTTTACGATCGCCAGAAGCAGCAGCGAACATCCCACCCCGTAGTAAAGGAGGAGAGTGTCTTAACAACCCGCCAAAAACTGTCCGCTGCAGAGCGTCCTTAATGTCTTGCACTCCCCGTTGCCGGAGTACTGGAGGAGTCTCGTCGGGTGGGAATCAGATTAGCTGCCGGGGCCAACCCACGAACGTCTTTGCCGGCGGCACGCACCAGGTTCGCCTTTTTCATTTCGATTACGAGCTGAGAGGAGCCTGAGCCGAGGTTCCGCTCGAAGGTTCTCGCCACCCGGCAGCCATATGCTTTCCCGCAGCAACCTCTGCCGGTGACGCTTATGAAGACGCGCAGTGATGCCTGATGATGGGAAACTAATCCCAGCCTTTCGCGAGGAAAGCGTTACGAGACGAGAGTACGGGGGCCGAGGTCGAAGCGAGGACGATCAAAAACAAAAATATATATAAATGCCTAACAACTATGGCCCCGAGGCGCCCGTGTCTCGGATATTAGAGTTATTAAAAAGTAGCCTTCCTTTGCCCGTGCGTAAGACGTTTTATGGTTTATGATTGTCGAAAAAGGGGGCGCCTAAAGGATTGCCACGCTTAACCTGAAAGAGGATTACTTACTTTCAGAAAAAGGTCCTGCTCGAGCGTTCGGGAACCTGCGCTTCGGACAACTTTATAGTCGGGGAGTTGGGGGCGCGCGAAAAAATTAGATTCAATTGCCGGAGGAGGAGCTCGATGTTCGAGAAGGAAGCGGAGGAAATTTTCCCGAACTCCTTGGGCTGCTTTGAGCAATCCTTTCGCCTTCTTGTTTCACGCCGCATAATGCGTTTCGTGGCTTAAGATGAAGCACCAGTCTCGCAAAGGAGGATGCGTTCGGTAATAAAATTTAATTAAATTTTGTTTCCATTCCACCGAGCGCCTTTTTCTCCGGAAGTGTCTTTCGCGTGGACCTTCTGCTTTTTTCCGGCATAGAGGGTTCGATGTGGGCGGAAATTATGACTTCAAAATGGCAGCTCGGTTTTGGCTGCTAGATTCGATCCGTAATTTCTGCTTCTGCCCGTCGGGTTTTTAATAATTTTCACTGAAGCCGTCGTAATAGATAAGTCGGACTGGATTTTAAAAAGCCTCGCGTTTTATGTCCGGCTTCTGTCGCGCGGCGGTCTCGGTAGGACCGGAGATTGAGGTAATGTCGAAATACTTATAGCCATAAAGCGGCCTCTTTGCGGAGCAATTAACAAATGCGGCATTCCTCCCAGAAGTTGTGGAAAGTAAAGAGAATTGATGTTACGATCAAGGACAACGCTATTCTGGGCTGCAATAAGCTTTTATGCACGAACCTCTGACAAGGGTTTCATATGTCTACCATCGTTAAGTGAATTACATCTTCGAAGAGAAAGATCCTCCAAACAAAAGTCAGTTCACATTGTCCTGATCATCGATAATATAATGTTTGTGAAAGTCTCCTTGCGACCTACCGCACGCAAAGCAGTTAAAGACGTTCATAAATGCAACAAATGGTCATAAACAGCTTCGTGACCTTGAGCGAATGGGCACATTTCAATCAACATATGTCGACAAGCTGTTGGGATCATTCTATTTAGTTGCTACTAATGTCCCGATTTACTGGAACATTGTGCATGAGCTGTTGGCCTTGGGATCAAGTTCTGGAAGTTAAACTTGGGTTCTCATCAGCCTTTTTGGAATCTTTTACGAGTCAGCTGATGCGTGAATAATTTTATTGGTAAATTATGGAGTAAGGATGTTTGCAAAAAAGGGCCTAAAAGATGTTCCGTCCGGTTCGACACGCTTTCTTCTGTTTGTTGTCCAAAACGCAACCTCAACCGATGCTGGGCCAAACATCAAGCTCTCGGCGCATCTTCTGGGAGGTCCGGCGGCAAACACGGACAAGAAACAAAAGGAAACGAAGGAGGGATAAAGGGATCAGACCTCCGGTTTTGTGCAAAACAACCACAAACACACGGTCCCTATTTTTCGGGAGTGGAAAACTCCTGCGGGCGGGTACCTGAGACTTCCAGACGTACTAGCGTTCCTTCTTCCTCTGTGATCCGGTCCTTCGCGGTGACAACTTGTTTTGAGCCGCACTGTGGATTGTTATGCGTGACTTTGTCACTTCATTTCGGACCTCCTTGGTGCATCGGTTCCCGCTGTGGGCGATCGTCTTGAAGCCGCCGCCGTCTGGGAGTGTAATGTTTTGAGGTTCCGGCTACAATACGGATGGCAGTAAATAGATCAACGTCGGAGCGAGTCTCCTGAACATGCCGTCCATTAATAGGAACCCACTCGGCAGGGGTCGACCATTAGCCGGCACGCTCGGTTATCGGTTGGGATTTCCTGGTTGCGATAGAGTGTCGGAAGCAAACAACTCCTAAAAACGATCACCCAAACCGAGGTCGCTAATAAACACGTCTGTTGGCGACACAGCGGCCGCCCGGAGTTGGTAGCAGTGTGACACTCCTTTCATGCCGTGCGCATCGTAAACTACCGCCTCAGTATCTTCCGCACTCCGGATGGGACCTCCCCGGGGATGATGCAGATGATAGGCTCAATTTGCGGGCAGTTCGGGCAACCTCCAAGGCGGTACCATTATCGACTGCAGGCAGAGCACTCCTGGGGTGGTCAAGACAAACGGCATCCTGGCGAGCCGTCGGTGGATATTGCTCCTGATCCCGGCAGTTTATCAACATCGCCTTGGGTGAGAGTATGCCGACTGCACTTTGTCGGCTACCGATTGTCGCACTGATCGGCTTGCGTTGTTCGGTTCTTCGGGTTCTAACCCAAAATTGCCAGGATTATAATGCACAAGGGAAGAGACAAATAATGTGTGATGTTACGTGCTTGTTTGGGTGAGAGTGTTCTTATGCCGATATATCTTAGACACAAAAGAACAGCATTAAAGATGGCTGCAACGATTCGGGCATACACAACGCCTATAATAAGTGGAACCGAATGTTTAAGCAAGTAATTTAAGAACTTGGGATAAGTTTCTTTAATTTAGTGTCCTCAAGTTGCTGTTTTCTCTAAATACCGTACTAAACTGTCAGTTGTAGAATTTAGGCAGAGAAAAAGGCAACCAAAGACATAGAGCCTATTACCTTTGCCTGTTTTGTGTAAAGATTTTTTTTAATTTGTAGTCTTATTAGACACATTTTGTCAAGTCTTTGTGAGTTGGCGCTGAACTTCTAATTCTAAGTATTACTGAGGGCAGAGTTTTAAGTCTTCTTCATGTGATCTTAAGAAGTTCACGCTATCTCCAGAATCAGCATGGATCGCATTAGATGCATCTATTTTGTACAAGGATGTTATAAAATTTGTTTTCTAATCAGACAGGATTTGTCAAATCTTTGTGAGTAAGTCCTGAACTTTTAATTCCAACTATAACTGACGACTGAGTCCAGAGCTCCAGAAACTCAAACTATTACCAGAAATAGGCAGGTTGATGTTTGTAAGCGAGGTTTAGTATTAAGTTATATTATTTCGTAACCTCCAAGAGACCTCAGATATTTGTTACATGGAGATCTTTTAATCCTGAAAGGATATGGTTTTCAAAATAACGCTGTAAGCTCTTCTCTACATCGAATAATAAAATCTTTGTATTATTTTGCAACATTAGTTCACGCTTCACCATCCACTGTAGGGTGATAGATTACACCGAAACAATTACTCCTACATGCCTATTACGAATTCATGAGCAATCTTTTCGGGGCAAGGTCAGACGGCTTGCTGAATGTATCAGTTTTCCCCGAGAAAAGTGGTCCCTGGGGAGGGAGAGGTGAGCCCTGCCGAAAATCCTTTCACCGGTTCCTTTTGGCGATGGTGCTAGCATAAATTATCAGCAGATCAACCACACTTTGATTGATGGTTTTCCGACGACTTTCAAAACGGTGCGTCGCCGTGGGTGAGTGGGTTGGAAAATATTAAAAACCACGATGACTGTTTGTACGGTGAGCCGGGGGCGGGGGAGGGGAAAGTAAGTAATCGAGCCGGGGGGTTTTCCATTCGGCGTGGCTCGGAGATTGATGATGATAGCGCCGATTCGCGCACGCCCTTAGTACAACTGATAAGAAGTGCCCGGATTCAATCGGACCCGGGTGAAGGAAATATGCAAATGAAGCTTCACCGAAGCTCGGGAAGCATCATCCGTCAGCCTGCTGACAGACACACGGGAGAGAATTTTCCGCCGGGAAACTGCGGCAAGAAATAAATCACCGAATCAAAGCTCATCAACCGGGCACCGATTTCTTCGCTTCGGGGGATGGAAGACTTGTTTTGTGAGGTTCGTTGCTTCGGCAACAGTGGAACTTGACTTGACTGGTAGGGAAATAACTGACGGAAAAATTGCGTTTCTTGCAAGATTTACTGCCCGCTCCTGAGTGCGGGGTGGTTTGCTTCTGCTTTGAAAGCAATCATTTTGATTATTATTCTTTGCATATGATTTGTTCCTTCACTGACAGGTCAGCTGAAGCTGAAATGGATTGAAATTTGAACGACAAACGAACGCATGTTTGATCGACAGCTAACACACACACACATACACCCTCGCAGTCGGGTCGGAGCACAATCATAGCTACACTAACAAGGATACGCCAGGCAAACCGATAACCCTTACACATTCGAAGACGCAATACGCCCTACCTTTCGAATACGTTTCTTTCTTTCCAATGCTTCCTTTGTGTCCCTCCTTGCTCCTTTTGAACTGATGTTGCTGCTGGTTGAACGAAGGTAATTCATAAATCAATGTGTAAAATCGGTATGACATTTACATGTAACTCGATACGTCCGCACAAACGGGTGATTTCTTTCCCGGGGGCGAAACATTTACGTTAGGTTAGGCTGTTATTTGCGTTACTTTTTTTTCGGATCCCGAAGACAAGGAGGAGAAGGAGACGGTATCGGGTCAATCGAAACCGGGCTGAAGCGTGTCACGTTCCGCCGACGTATTGATTCGGGTTCGAAAACAAACGGGCCGGAGAAGAAGTGGAAGGAAAGAAAAAAGGCGAATGGTTAAAAACATAGCCACGATGGCCGACACCCGAGGGCTCCTTGGTGTATAATTTGGTAAGAAAAGTGTCAATCAGTGCCTGAAGTAGTGTTCATGTAGAATTATCTTTCATTAATACCTTTGGAAAAGGAAGAAAGAACGTGCTACTCCACAAAAGCAAAACGCTGACAGCTGAGTTTGATGTAAACAGGCATGTCAACAGTGGACAAGCAAATTAAATTACCCGCATCACAGGTTTCCGCGTCCTGAACGGGCGGAAAGCACCCCGAACCCGACCCCGGCGTACAAAACATTTTCTTCCCCAACGGACACCAAAACCAAACACTCGCCGTGCTCGGTGTAGTATTACACACGCAAACCACAAAACCCCGGGAGGAGTTAGAGAAGGGGAAGGAACAACAACAACAAAAAAGGATCACATTAAGTGACTGCGACAAGTCTCGCACGGAGTTTGAGCCGCAACGCGACGCCGGATAGTTTTTCCTCGCTTTCGAGTGGCAGTCATTACATCATCGGCAGGTCGTAAAACGGGCTCCGTATCAATAAAGGGAAGAGTTTTCTCGGAGTAATTTGTTCGGTCCGCACCGATCCGATCGGTTACGCGCGAGGTGTTGGATTACTGCTGGCGAGGAGGGGCTCAGCTTTCAGCTAAAGGTGTAGAAATTAACATATCGCTGCTAGGGAAATTGGACCAGATTTGTCAGAACAAGTTCAACAACGTTCCACCGTGTTGAGTTTCTATCAAACCATCCGGACTTTCGTAGACCGTAGAACACTCTGTCCAGTAGCTATAAGACCATCTGGTTTACCGTATTGTCATATGGAAAAAAATACTGAAATCGATATTAAATCATCAAGACGATAACTATAAAGATTGGTAAAAACAACAAACAACAGATTGAAGTTTTTTATTTGAACCAACTTTAAATGATTGAAAGACCCTGAAACCAATAAAAAACGATCCAACTTTGTTTTTTAAACACTGGTGAGTTCTATTGACGAACAATGTTATAATTTCGATGAGCAAGTTGATGATGGATGAAGATGGAACTTTCAAATGTGTCGTTACAAACAATTTTTCGATACCTACTGTATCTAATAGTTTCAATGGATATTGGCGAGATGATAGGAAGAGAGAACCTATAACCTTTTATTTACCTGTAGAAGCTTCGCATGACATTGATGCTTGACGTAAACTGCTGTCGTTGCAATATTTAAATTAGAACTGGGCTTCTTGTTAAGAACCCTGTAAAAAACTGAATAAACAAACAAATAACCATACGTTTGATAGTAACATTTATGTTCCAACCTAGTTCATACCATTCCGCAAATCCAAAAATAAAATCAATAAAGAAAAATAAAAGAAGCTGATAGCCAAAATTTTAAAAAAGGCATATATAATGCTACACTTTCTGAGCTTGCATGTCAAATTTCGACATGTTGTGCGAACCTCAAACCGTCTTTGATAGTTATCTACTATGAATGTATGTCGCATTGAACTCTTCAAAATATTTAACTGATTGAAAAGGACATTTATGTTCATAAAACTGTAACAAATGTTACCCATATGTTTGCGATAACCCCTTTGAAACCTTTTTGTATTTAAGTGGTCTTATACCTTTCTATGTTTTAAAACAAGGTTTATGGCAGGCTGTGATGTACTCCAATTTTCTGTGGTTTTTAAATTAAATAAGCAGTTTTCAACCATAAACTTACCGAGTGTATAAGACTTTCAAGCTTAGAATTATTAAAATTATATGTTTTAGTTAATTCACTAGAATAGTACAAAAATTAAGAGACTTGCGTAATCGGAGCCAAACTGATACAATTCCTTACGATCCAGAATTAATAGTAAATTGGTTCATCTTCATTTTCTATCTTCTCATATCGTTCGCAGAATTCGTTAGTTTTAAGCAAACTAACTTCTCTTGAAGAGTATGTAGAGGTACAGGTTCTGCGGTTATTTGGTATAGTCCTTTCTCTATGGAAATTCATTTAGCTGAGATATGATCTGTTGACTACAAACACTACAGCTCGAACTATTTTACGCAACCGTTTTCGGTCGGGCCGTTAGACGTCGAGTCACCTTAGGGTTTCACCACTTTTTTGACTATTTTTCATTCTTTTACTAATATTTATATGATCATTGAATTCCAGGATCTGCGCAGGGTATCGTCTTCTGAGCCTTGATTGTTAGAACTAGCAGCAGAACTTAAAAGGGACATAACAGGAAGCAAGCAAAGCAAAGTTTTATGAACCATTAACTGTAAGTGATTGTAACACAATACAAAAATCTACGAAATGGATCAGTTTGCAAAAAGTTTTCTTTTAAAACAACCAGTTTTTATTATGGGGAAGCAAAAAGTGTTATGCAAAACATAGCAAATTAACGAACATTTCCATTAAGATTCTAAAAGTAATCTATTTATTAGTACAGTTGCCTTTTTTAATAATATTTGTTCAACTGAACCACCAACTTTTTTAATGAAAGTAAATCGAGACAAACGTAAAACTGTTCCCCTGTGACAACCATGTAAAGCAACAAAGAAGAGTCGATAAAAAAAACAGGGAAAAAAGCAAAATAAAACGATGATTTAAATTGCATAGCATCCGACATGGAGACAAGCAGAAGACACCTCCGCTGGGAGCGCGATTACAAAACGGTCGGTTGTCATGTTTGTAAATGCTTTGGATAAATAGATAAAAAAGAAAGAAATGGAAAAGTATCCTTTTTCCCCATACGCGCGCGGAATGACGGTTATGCACGTGAGTGTGCAAATCATGTAGGGAAAAGAAGTTTTAAAAAGGAGGAAAAACGGGTGAAAACGGGTAAAAGAAGGGAAATACGAAGGAAGGGAAATATGTAAAAGGATTTCGTTTCGGGTCGTGCATCATTCGCGCTCGAGAAAGGAATTGGAAATGCGACACGGTCGGAAAGTGACCAGCGCGGAAAGCGTCCGGTTTTTCCAACCTCTCTAAACGGGGTCCGGTTGAGTGGGTGGGTGGGTGGTGTGGACATTCGCTTGTGTGTTTTTCCTAGGGCACGGAAAAGTGACGCTTTCGCTTTCGACGTAATTCATTTTCATCTGCAGTCAAATGGTATTTAAGTTAATTGAAATTAATGTCATCGTCCCGGGATGGTTTTAGCCTTGTTTGCCCTCCAAGCCCTGGCCCGGAAGTGGACGCGGATGCACTTGATAGATGGTGAGGAGTCGAAAGGGGTTGCGCGAGAAGGTCATGACTAGATAGTCGTACCAAGTGGATGCCGCCGGTCAGTTCTGCGCGACGGAAATGTACGAATGAGGAAGCAAACAAAAATCGATTTCGCTAGCAACAGGCCGAAAGGAAAAGGTCACAATTTATAAAAAAATGAGACAATTCAACACACGCGCACGCATGGTCAAGCGTGATGAAATTGTGTGCGCTCAAACTTATTCTCGTCCTTCGTCGCTACGGGGTTTGTTCCCTTGCGTTAAGGGGTTTGTTTTTTCTCTTCAGTAATGTCCTTTCTTCGTGGTGTTTTTTTTTACTGTTCTTTATCCCACCATCCTCCTCCAACAACGAGGTTTTCCTGTCACTGCCACGGCTCACTTCCGCCCAAGCGATTCGATGCGCGTGGTAGGAAAAATAAAAGTCGCTCCTTTCCAGCGTGCTTCAGTTCACTGCGTTTGACCACTTGAAATATTACATTCGGTGCAGGACGGGGCAAAAAAAAACCAAAAAAAGGATTTCAAAAACAAGACAAAATGGAAAAAAATGAAACCAACGAAATAAAATAATTCAAATTGGTTTTGTACGGTCTATTATTCATCTTGTTTTTTATTGTGCCTCTCAACTACACGTATCTGCGTAGTGTTTTGCAACGTTCGATTTGAATAAACCCTTACCAATTTGTTATTTTAATTTTATTAAAGGATAATTGATAATTGTGAAACTTAAGATTTCCAAGTAATCAACGAATGATTCGCCATTCTTCGATAGTGTGAAAAAAAAGTTTTCGATATATTAAAAAAAAAATTCCGTAATGATCAACTTGAATTGAATAGAAAATTAAAACAATTTCTCAATTCGACGTAATATTAGGAAAAATCTTTTTAAAAAATTGCCTACTTTCGAGTTAGGTTTTTGGAAAAACTATACTCTATACTATTTTCTATGATAACTATACTCTATGCTTCATGATCATGTTGTTGTTGAACTTTTTACGAAGGTTCATTTAAACGTCATCACTTGATAGGTAGTCTTCTGTGTTTTATTTTCAACATCTCATAGTAGAATTTATCGGAAATGATAAAAATTCCTTAAAAATGTTGACATTTTAATGTATTCCATATTTTTGTAACTGCTGCAACTGCTTAAACAAAATTTCTTATTTCAGTTCATTGTTGAGAAATAGTTATTGTCTGCAAGTAAGATCTGGACTGTTTTGTTCATAAGTGTAAAGGTTCAAATCGGCTATTATTTTGATGATGTCAAAGATAAGAAATCAGACTATTTTTTAAACCAGCTGAGAAGTAAGAACTTGAAATTAATCGAGCAATCAAAAGGCACCATACAATATCCTCTTTTTCATGTCTTTGTTAGCATTGTATCTTTCTCAGTTCAGTCTAAACTATCATCTTTGTTTCATTACAAACATTATTTCAAAAGCAAAGTTCTAAAGCAAATACATTATAATTTTGTTTCTCAAGCTTACAAAAATGTTATCATGAATCTTAAATGAATTTCATGCCATAGAAAAAAATCGATTTCTCATCTTTATTTTCATTTTACTTTTTAATTATACTTAATGAAATGGTCAACAAAGAAGAATTCATTTTCTAACCCAGAGGCTTATTTGAAAATTAAATGTTTCAGTATCTTTATTGATTCCACATTTCTTATCTCTATGAAGTTTTGTTTATTATCTCTACCAAACAATAAACCGTGCAATTATTATGAATATATTACCATTTTAAATATTGGAACGAAATAATATAATGAAAAAATAAGTCTGGTTAATAGTCTACATGAAGTCAAACTTAAACTCAAACGAGCCAAGAAAAGTACAAAAAGATTTTGTAAAATTGTCCGCATTTAGGAACTTAAACTTTCCTCAAATAAAGCTATTTTTAAAAAGAAAATTACGACGAACGGCTGTTGGTAAGAGTGAAAATTTTCCGACTTTCTTTATTATGCGACTTGTTCAATTGCGAAAAGTTAGAGCAACTAATTTCAGCGTAGAATATGTAATGTTTCGTTAATGCATCTGATTGCATTATGCGTTCCAAAGCAGGCAGCCATACACAAAATAATCAGCGTCAAAAGACCGTCATAAAAGGTATTAATAAAAGATGCAGTTTTGCATAATCGTATCGTACGAAAAATTCACCGTGTGGCGTATATTTTTCCACGCTACATTGTGACAAATGGACGCACCAGGTATGTATGGGCTGTGCAGAGCAGATTGTGCTCGAGGAGTTTGTTGTTTTTCCTGCCTCCCCCTCTTTTAACTGCATCTTCCCGCTTGGGCCGCGTCGGAAAATCCGTGTGTGGCCAGTGTTAAAACCCACCCACCTTCCCGACGCACAGCATCACCAGCGTTCCGGCATTCCGTTGTGTTTCGAATGTTTGTAGGTACATTGTTGCAATTTCGGTTTTCCATTAGCTCCGGGCATACACAGCCCCTCCCTCCCGCCCTTTGTGGGTCCGGTGGAAAATTGCCACTTTGTTTACGGAGTCCATAAATTGCCGCAGAAAGGGTGTCGAATAAGTGTCGAGGCAGGATCGTTGCGCCCGTTGCCTTTCGAATCGGAAAACGATTTAGTCAATCATCAGGCGCGGAAATCAATCATCAACTGTGGACGTGCCGTACGTGCGTGCGTGTCATGCGCTCACATGGAAAGTGTGGTGTTGCTTCAAACGCCGGGGAAAAACGGGTTTTGTATGCCCGAAGGGCAGCCGATGCGAATGATAACAAAAATGATTTAAACACTCTCCCAATTGGGTCGCACTTTACATTAAATCGCCTCCCCCTCCCCCCACACACCTACGCCCTACCTTACCTACCCCTAGCCTCGTACCTGATGGAATATTTACATCTGTCCTGTGATCGCTTCAAACTGTAACCGTTTGAAGTTTTGGCGCAACAAAGGCGCAATATCCGGGTTTTAATTTCATTTAAAAACGCATTAAAATGCATCACCTCTCTCCCCTTCCTCTCTCCGCTTAACCACAACCCCCTCATCGCCTTATCCACCGGATTGGAGCTGCCTCACCCGCTTTCAGCGCCATTTTCCTCTCGTGTCCGATGTGGGACACAAATTGGATCGACCGTCTTTCAATGCCGGCACATTCCGGGGTGACGTAGTGTGGTAGTTTACATGCGTGTGTTAGTGTGGTATGCAACACGCCTTGTCAGGATGTGCATCCGACGCTTTTCATCGACGGCGAAGAAAGAAGCGACACGTTGAATGCAGTTGGCAGGCTGCTTGAATGATGGAGGGTGTAAAGGGGGTGAGGGGAGTGTGAACGAACCACCTTACCCTACCCCTCCACCTCCCTGTAATGAGCGTCGAAAGGAATGGGCCGCCGGAAAGCAGGAAATGCATTTTCCTAATATCGCCCAAAGTGGTTTGAGGGTTAAATCCGGTCCGAAAAAGAAGATGGCGCGGGGAGGGGGAGAAAGCGGAAGAGAGAGAGAGGGGTTCTTAGGTGGGTAGGAGTACCCACTATTCACTTGCCCTGTCGATACGCCAGCCTACGCCGTTTTCCTGCAGAATCAATGCAATGGTCAGAGAAAAGGTCCGGGAAAACTGTACACCGTGGAAGAGAAAGAGAGATAGAGGGAAAACTAAAAGGGTTGCCTGGGGCTTCACTTCCTAGGTCTCGAGGAGGAAAGGGTACTTCGGTGGGGAAAAGGAAGGATGAACAATATTATAATTTTGTCTGGTAATAAATCACAATGTCGCACGGTCCATCAGGAGGAGAGTTTGCTGCCGGAATCCTTTTCCCTCCTGGAAAATGGGAAACCATGGGCTGTTTCGGGGTTATCCCTCGCCACCACTTCCTCCCACGCACCCCGGCTAGTTCGAGGATCCTACGTCTGTGTCCAGTTTCGGCCGTCTTTCACGGTTGCAAGGCTCATGAGGAGATGTTAACCGCAGGGGATGGCACTGGCACTGGCATTAGTTCTTGCGTTCTCCACTTGGGGTGGACATCTTAGCACCCAGTGGCTACTTTGTAACACTCGCGTCGACGTGTCGCCCCACATCCCACATTCACGTGTTTACTTACAGCTGTGCGAAAGATGATGAACAACCCCATGCGGGAAAGGTGTCTGTGTGCGTGCGGTTTAAGGCGAGAGGAAATATTAAATGTTCCTCCAGTCTCTTTCACACACAGAGTGTAGTGCTGCCGTCTACTACCTACTCTTCCATCGCACTTTACATGCCGACGGGCGCTACTTATAGACGAGCGCCTGCAAGTAGGCAAAACGCAGTGGGGAGCCATCGCTCCAAGCGTTTGCGGAACGGAAGGGCTAGGAGTAGCTCCGTAATGTAATCTTTCGTGCAAGATGCAACCATAGAAGCCAAATTGAGCTCGGCCGAAAACGGATGCGAGGAACAATGGAACCGGAAAAGCAACCTGACAGGACCACACCATTTAAAAGGTGACTCGGCTCGAATACCACGGAGAAACCCTCTCTCAATTCCTACCCCCGGAGGATGGATTTTTACCAGGACGACTTCTCTCCCCCTGCCTGGACATGAGGATTAAATTTGGAAAATTGGATAACCGGACACTCGTACGCTGGCCGAACATAAATCTCAATAAATACAAACTGTCGATAGCAGTTACCCGATAGTGCCTCGGAGTACTTTGGCTGCCTGTGCGTCTCCCTCACCATTGGGAACAGGATTTTCGGAAGGAACACACACGTAGAGCGAGTGCCAGTTGTTTTCGAGCCAGGGAACCAGAGACAGGAACTAACAGGATTTACGCCTTGCACCGGAATCCTTCTTTTTGCAAGGAGACTGCAGCGACGCCTTCTCCCAGTGGGACCGTTTGCAGCTTTCGGTTTATCTACCGATGATGAATAGGCCTGCGTACATTGTTTCGTAGTAGTTCCTCTTGTTTACCAACAGTTACAGTTTTATGAGACGATGGTAGCTTTTCATCGAACGGTTTCTTAAACGCCAGTTAAATGCACGAGATTAAAAGTAATCGATCGCAGTGTTTATCTTCTTTTCGACGCAACTTGCAAGGTTTTGCCAAGAATAACAGAAGAGTCTGTTAGAAGAAGTAAGAAGTTTTAGAAAAACCCCAATCGCCTTCGGTTGCTTAGAAAACTTAGAACTCTTTGTAAAACTCTAACAAAGAACTGTGTTCAAAGCGGCTTAGTTCCCAGAATTCAAAACGTTTTAGATCTTAGACCATTTGTAAAGATTTGTGGAATTACAAAAACAACTACTTAATCAGTTCTTCTTTTTTGGAATTGTAAAATTTGAAATCTGCTATTATTATGATAATATTTGAGACTGTTAGACTTAAAAACTTCAAATAAATTGAGCAATTAAAGTATACCATACATTATCCTATTTTTCATTTCTTTTCTAGAATTATTTCTTTCGTAGTTCACTCTTAACTAACATCCTTGTTTCATTACAATCTTTACTTAAACAGTTTAGTGTTTGTTTACAGTTTTTTGAATTATGACATTTAGACCAGCTCCTATGACATAAATAATAGCAACAACCACTAGGCACACTTTTCGCCTGAGAAAACTATGAATATTAGTGAAATGAACTCGGACTTCATTGTCATCATTTCAGCAACTATTTCATTCCTAAACAGTGGATAAGCCCTGTATAATTTCACCTTTCATTACGCTGTTGGAAAGAAAAGTTTTTCCAAGAGGAATGGTTACTTTCACAACATGGTTTAGATCCCTATGTTATAATTTAGAATTGTTGAGAACAATATTTAAAAGATCTTCACATGAATATGTAGCCTAGTCGTTGATGATAAAAACACGTAATGATTTTCTGTTAATGCAGAATTTTTTATGGTGAAATTCTAACTTTTCCAGTGCAAAGTAAACGAATTAGAAAACAGTTTTATTTTACTTGATCGGATCTCATAATGGTTTTCCCGTTTATCCACATGTTTTATTATAAAATTCTGTCATGTTAAAAGCAAAGAAAACGAATTAGAAAACAGTTTTATTTTTTCTTGATGTGAAGAGACATTTTAAAATAAAAAATATGTATACATTTTGGCAGGAACTAGGAAGCGTGAGTAAATGATGAGTGCTCTTCCATGTGTGATGAGCCAAAAACGAGTAAACAAGGCTGGAAAAAACGTAAGGATTTGCATTCCTCTTCTACCGGAAGTGAACCAGATCCGGCTGGGATGGGGATCGGAATCTGTGAATGATTAATTAAGCTGTTTAGCGATGCATAAATGACCACACTCACACACACACGCGACCGGGATCCGGGAGCCGTCCAGCGTGACGAGCCGGAAGGGAGTCCGCCGGACGATGAAGGTATCTTCTAGTGCGAGATCCTGCGGTTCAATTGAATTCCCCCGCGTGTGTGGCCGGCGAGGCGCAGAAGAATGTGTTGAGTGGTCCTTCATTTATGAACAATTACCCAGTCAAAGGTGCGGCCGAGACACACCGCAACCGCGCGGGCACACACCTACACGCACATAGAAACATACCGCTTCACTACGAAAGGGCGGAAAAAGGTAAAAGATCAAAGGATTCGGTTAACCATTAGCATCATCAAGCGACGAACGTGCGCGGGCAGAAAATAAATTCAGCCGTCCAGCACGAACCCTTCCAACTGCATTCGCCCACACTTTGCACACCTCCTCTCTCTCTCTGCTCGTCTTTTCCCTTCTGTCTGACCACCCCTCCCTCATCCGCACCCGTTCTTCGGGCCTCAATTGAGTGAACAAGCGCTTGACAACCCTTTTTGCGCGACAGCGTCCAGTGCGAAAAAGGGTTAAGCGAAACCAAACAAGTGAAAACAGAAGCAACAACAACACGGTGGGATGGTCACTCCGCTCAACCACGGCCTGCTGCTCGTATCGTTTACCGCAGCGGCTCCGGGTTAACCTTCCCCTCCCGCCTCCCTGGGCCGCAGGAAATCATGTGTCATATGTGGTGATTTTTAGCAAACCACCTCAACCGCGACCTCGGCTCGCGGAGAGGGGTCGGGGAAGGTGTGGGAATGACACCGGATGATGCTGATGATCCGGTGTCCAGCTGGCGTTCTCATTAGGCCGGCAGGAAGCGCACTCACGCAGGGACAATCCGCACATGTGCAGCGATTTGGATCGCGCTCGGGATCCTTCCTTTGAACTCCGAACTTCAGCTGACCGAGGGAGAGTCGTAATTTAATTAAATGCCTGTTTTTTATTTATCTAATTTTTTATTTTCAAACATCCATCGATTCCCTCGAAAAATGTACAACATATTCGTGCATGCTATCCATTTTTTGACGTTAGTCGTAAGGGTTAATAAGAAATCATTTGTGGTTTGATCGAGGAGCTAACTCTAATTTGTTTTTACAAGAACTTCTATATGGTTTTGTTAAAGTTCTCACAAAAATGTTAAAACTGTAGAGCAACATAAAAACGAAAATGGAAAATTAAACTGTATTTATTGGCATTATGCAATTTTATGCGTTTTTACGAAGATGAGCATCAAGCAATCCTTTAAGAGTTCAAGACACAACATGCTTTGTACAATTCATTCTGTTAAATTTCCATCTCTGTTCAAGGAAATTCCTTGTGGATCTATATTCTATTGTTGAATTTTTCTGTAATAAAAAAACAATTCGTCAAAATTTTCTCTTCAAAACGACCAGATATAGTTACATAAAGTGTGTGACAGCAGCAATAGAATAAATACCCTTATGCTTATATAGCAGTTCAGTTGCATACTATAATGCTATAGTAACTACAAAAAATAATCCTCTAGGTTGGTTTACGATAACTGTTAGTTTGCAAAAACTAATAAAACAAAATCCTAAAAACTTTTTTTTAAGCAGCACTGCAATAAACGTGTTAAGTAGATAAGATCCTGAAATAATCAAGATAGTGCACATATATCGATATATCGTGAAAAATCGTTTTCGACGTTGGAGCCAAATGCTTCGGCTTGAATCAAACCTAAAGTTTGAAAGTAGATTTTGGAATTCTTATTATAATTTTGTTTGTTATGTCTGGAGATCTCCTGAAGATGATACTGCTGAGATAAGTAAGCAAGCAATAGTAGAAGCTACAATAAGAGTAATCAATTTGCTATACAGATTGTGGTTATCCATGTAGAGAGAAGTTAAGCGAAAATAAAGAATAATACCGATGCTTGGTTTTATTTATATATTATGCACACATTAATGATGACTGAGTATGCGCTACTAACAGGTTTTGTCTTCCTTGGCTTGATTGATTATGACATTATGGAAACTTAGTTACTTCACCTTAGGTGGTTATTCACTGGGCTTTTACTTTAGCATTTAAAGAACTTATATGTTTGCTACTGAGTTTCCAATGGAATATTATTCGTCTAGTGTTTTGTATATTGCTTTAAAATTCGTTTTATTTTCATCTCTGGCATTAAACATTAATAAATGATCTCCTGTTTTAATTTGTTTTGCTAGTTTAATTTTATCTCGTGTACAGAAAATTCAAGCCTACGATCCTCCCGAGCTGAGAACAATAGTACGCTGGGCACACATGACTCACGAGACGCAATGCCATCGAATCGATGGAACCACCCACGCTTTTCCCGCCCGGAAACAAACGCGAACAAAGGCACTCTTTGTTGCCCCGCAGACAGATGCAATCGCACTTCAATCTAACCGATCCATCCATTACCGTTTTCCGATTCCGACAGGCAGCAGCAGCAACTGCAATAAAGCCAGCGCCCCTTTGCCCCTTCCGCAAACAGGATTGTAAAATTCAAATTCTTGTTTGCCTATAAAGCGTGCTTCCGCTCGGACCTTTTTGGCGCGGAGGACAGTCAAACGCCCGATTCCGATGGCGCAATCAAATGTAAATCCACAGGCCACATACGTTGTTTTTTTTTTGTTCCCTCCTCACCTTTCTCCCCTCTCTTTCTCTCTCCCTCTGTTCATCATTGCCAAGGATGATGTTAGGTGGTTCAAGAACTGCATCCGATGGAAGATAACTATCTCGGGCGAAGAGCACGAGTCCATCTTCGGGGCGAAGGTGCCCGAATAGGTAGGCCATATATTTTTACGATTACAGCAATCCTCCGGCGGGGCAAGGGAAGCGGTGGTTGATGCGTCCGATTCTTTCCGTTTTACACCAGAAAGAAGAAAACAGGTCCTTCGGAGTATCGGAAGTGCGAAGGACTTCACAAAAGGAGAAAAAAAAAAACAAAAAGGCCCATAGCGCAACAAATAAATGACACACTTAGGCCTTTACAAGAGAGGGAGGGAAAAAGAGATGGGTGAGGGTGAAGGGAAGAGGGAAATAAAACCAAATATATACACCGGAACGTTGGTTGATCGGTGAGGCCGGCGAATGTATCCTTAATGGTCAAATCAATGTCAATTATCCTGCCTCGGGAAATGTCGCACGGGGGAAGGGAAGCAACAAGGACGACCTTTGAGGGTAGGGGTAGGAGAGACTGGGAAGGATTGCACTCGAAACTCGAGCGAGTCCGAGTGCCCGATCCATCTCCGTGTAATTGCCGACCGGTGTTTAAACGGTTGGAGGAGGATTTTTCTTCGACCGCGCAATAACAAATGGTGGTGTTGGTGGTGGTGGGGAAAACAAAAAAAAGTCATGGAATAAGGAACGTGGAAAACGGGGGTTTGCTGGGGGGAGACAAATGAGTTCAATGAAGATGATTCGATTAAACGACGAACCGAAATTGACCGTTCTGATGGCGGAAGACGACGATGGACGACGGAAGTTCCTTCGAAGGGTGACAATTTTAACAGCCACACAATGGCATGTGTGTGTGTGTGTGTGTGTGTGTGTAGCTGGAAAAAGTCATTGGGCCCTGTAACAAATTGTTTCCGGCACAACCGGAATGGAGTGATTTTTTAACTTGTCACATTATTTCGATTTCCTGCCATCACACACACACACACACCCACACTTTTTCCTCACCCAGTAGTGCTTACTTGGTGAGTCCTTCGACCAAAAATTGGTACCTAGGTTCCATTTAACGACTTCGTTCCCTTAATTTTCTTTCCCATTTTTCCAACCCCGAATAAAATACATTGCACAATTAGATTTCCCGCTCCGGGAAAGACTTTCCAGTGGAGGTGATTATAGATGTGTTCTAATGTCTTTCTGGGAAAGCATTGTATGGTATGAAAAAAATCTTATGTTGCAGTTGCTACTTCTTCAATCACATAACAATTAGTAAATAATAATATTTTTGTTTTAAAAAAATAAACTTATACAACATATTCTAAAAAAATGTCTCATATCTGGTCTGGTTTTATTTCATTTGAATGCGTTGAAATATAATGTAAAGTTTTACATGTGTGCTCATCAAAAAACAATTGTTTCATTGCAAAACCAATTAATAAATTCTTAATGCCTGCACTCATTTAATTATCACTTACTCACATTGTAAGAGACAGTTTGTACCTGTAAACTTAAAAGTAAATGATATTAAGGACTGAGAAGTATGAAATTAAATTTGAGAAATTTTAGTACATTTTTGGTTCCTCTACCAAAAGCTTAGCTTACTTAGAATCTTTCATGTTGATGATTTTCTTTGATTTTGATGGTTTACATTTTGATTTAATTTTTAATTTATTTTGTCACTTAAGGTAGATTTATTTCTCCTAATACGTATTCGAAAAATATACGAAAGATTTGAAAACTGAATTGATGAAAACTTTGGTTCAACATTGATTGCACTACTTGTACTTTATTGCTTACTTGTTTGCCATAATCTTTTTCTTTGACGCCCTTCGTACAGCGAAGTACATGAAGAATATAATTGTTTTGTTAGATTTCTTCACCATTACTAAAGCTCTTACCACAGCTTTTCGTTTATATACAAAATAAAAAAATTCTCTCGATACCAAATAGAATAAGCAATTGATTGGTTCTGTATGAAAACGGGTTCCACTGCACACATTCGAAATCTTCAATAATTTTGATTATGTGTGAATTAATCGTAAATCGAATAATACATTAAACGAATCGAATAATACATACGGTTTTATTATACTGTGTTGGATTCCCACCTTGGGAAAAGTATCTCTATTAGAATTCGATTTCAATCACGAATGAAAAATTACTACCAACCATACGGAAAAACTTTTTCCGATTTTAACATGATGTTGAATGAAAGGAGTTCGGTAAGGTGTAATAGAATTTATGGTTTTGGAAAAGGTAGTAAAAAAATTCTAGTTTCCACCAGGCGCCTCCATCGGCCGGCACATTTAAACACACATCTAACTTATTGTAAGCGGATGCGTATGCGTGTGTGTCTGTGAGATTTTTCGTACAGGGTTGGGTAAAAACTAGTCAGCGAAAATTGATTGTTGGCCGTAAAAGTGCGTGAAAATAATATATAACTACACAAATGTTGGCCGAGGCCACCCGGAAAACCACCCCTCCACACCCTCCTTTCACCTCTCCCGTGGCCAAGAAGAAGCCGGTCCCATGTGGTTCATCGGGCGCCTCCTTCCAACAAGGACTCGGTTTCGATTCGATTTCTGCACCGCAACCGGAAAAGCTGCACGGATTTATGCTGGCAGACGAATGCATGATTTTATTAGCTCGTAAAACCGACCCTCCGGACGAGTCCGATCCGGATGGAGCACATCATCATCGTCGTCATCGTCATCCGCACTTGCTCTTCGAGATGTTTTCGATAGTTGGGCAGAAGTAGAAGAAATTAAATTCACCCACCGCTCCCACCCCTCGGGTCTGAGGAACAGCGTGAGGGAGAGAGAGAGAGAGAACCGATGCCGATGGAAATGGTCGGAAGCCCTCAAGCCTCCAGAAAACCAGTCGCAAAACGTCTCTCGAACGCTCCATCAAATCATATAATGCGAGCGAGCAATAAATTACATTTCGCGACCAACGGGTGTGGCAGAAGGAGGGTGAGGGGGAAACGCAAGGTGGGTGTGGTACTGTTGCGTGTGCATGAGTGTGTAACGAGGAGTGCATGTTAAACTGAAGGAAGCTCCTACGAGCCGAATCTCGAAGGATGGGAATGGATTTTATGTTTTTCCTGCCCATCCACCACCCAAGAAATGGTGCAGGGGAGGAGGGGTTCGGTGGGGGGGTGGGGGTGGATTAGAGAGCTCCAGAAAACCATCATCAACCATCATCGCCATCGTCCGAATGACGATCAAATCCATTTTTATGATGTTTACCATGCACTCACGATTTGTTGCTGTTTCCTTTTCTTTTCGCCGCTTTTCCTACATCGTCCTTCCGGAAATCGGTGGAAGGAAGAGGGTGGAGGGGAAGATAAAAAACATTTAAACATAAAACAGCAAACGCAATCGGGAAGACAAATTCCTCAATTTCGAGCGCCTTTCCTTCTTTTGGGTTTTCCCCTGGATACGCACTTTGATCCGAGTGTCGAGCTTCCTGGGGCTTTCAGGGCGAGGAGGGGTTGGGGTGGTTTCCCGGTCCAAAGAGGGTGGAACGGGAAAAACAGGTTGTCTGCATACGTAACCTTTTGCGAATAGCCAAATATTGACTTTCTATTATGAAACGAAATAAAAAAAAAACAAGGAGGATGGAAAAGTATCGTCCTTTTTTATGTCCCCTCTCCCTCCCTCTCTCTTGTTTCTTTTTCACTTGTTTCTCCTACGATTTGGGACGGGGGGCCAGACTTTTTAGTACGTGCCTACGTGGGGTCGTGTTACTGGCGACTGACAAATTGATTGGGAGTGCGCCATTCGTTCGCGGCTCGGAATTCCGGGCGGAAGGGCGGGCGGAAGGGCGGGCGGAAAACAGGCTATGTTTATTCAAATCATCATCATCGTCATCATTCCAGCCTTCATGCTCCTCCCAAACCACGGGTTAGGACAAATGAACAGAATAAAATAAAAGCTACCGGCCGATCGCACAGTGGTCGATGGTCAGAGCGTTTTTAGGCAGAGTTCCGTTTTTCAAAATCGAGTCTTTAATGCTTTCCATTAACGATAATGCATGTCATTACATATATAACAGTTTTTAAACAGGCATGAATTTTTTCACAAACTGATTAATGCCACCAGTCAGTAAAAAACATGTTATTTTATCTAATACTGTCGGTTTTTGTCAAAAGGCATAATTGAACTATTACCTCTTCTCTTCTTCATTTGAAATTGTTTTAAACTAGGTGTACTAAATAAATTTAGATAATTTTAAAAAACAAAAGCAAAATAAAACTATGATATTTACCATAAAGTTTAATGTAAAGTATTTGCTAAAGTGTAGTTGTAGCTCTAGAAAATTGCACTTAAAAACTTTAATAAAAAATGTTCGAAGTGTTTTTCAAATTGACCGAATGAAAGAACAGAATTGATCATCTTAGAAACGCTTGCTAGGGTAAAATTCTACTTACTTTATTATTTCTGTACACCCAAAAAAGGCCCGTTCTGCCGGACCAAACACTATTTGTAACCTGACCGATCGGTCGAATGATTATCTGGTCTCCTCCGGTTAGGTTCTTTTTTGGAATATTTCTCATTAATTTTCGTTTCCCGATCAGGCTAGATTTTTTTAGCAGAACTAACAGGTCATGTTAGCACTGTTTCCATTTTAATTTATCGTATTGAATTTTAAGATAATAACTGTATGGAGCATTGAAATATTTTTATTACTTTCTTGATAACACGGTGCTTATGAATACAACAAAACCTTTGTTGTTTGGTTCATTAACCTGTGAAATTATCTGTCAAACAGGAAAGAACTGGATACATTTGATATTTGTGCATTTCCAATCAATTAAAAAATTGCATATCAAACCATTCCGTAAAAACCGACCTCATGAAATGCCCAACCCAAAGGTCACCCTACAACCACTGTGCGCAAATTGTAAACGCTGGCCCGACTCGGCTCGATTGTGCGTACGTGTGTGATAATGCTGATTGATAACAACTTAACATTGGAGTTAGCAGGCAGAAAAAGAAAAGAACGAGCATAAACTGGATATGCATAATATCTGGGCCTCCCTTTTCCCCGCCGCTTCCCTCCTCTCCCCCGCACAAAGCATGCGTCGCAGAGGAAAACAAAACAGGCGAAAAGGCGCTGCACAAGGAAACTCACTCGTTCGGTTTTATTGCTCCTGACGACGCGCTGTTGGTTGTCGTGGTGTTGGACGCCCCGGGGGCGAATTAAGACATTCCTTGCTGCTCCTTCCAACCCCTCTTTCCGCTTTCTCCTACCTTAACGCACATTGTGTCTCTGGTCCAATGTCCCCGTAGTGTCGTTGTTGTTAACGCAGTTTTGAAATTGAGATTGAAATGGGCAAAACGGTACCATTAAGTTGTGAGCATTGTAAAAGATGTTTTACGATTGTCGTCCCGCACCACCGCAGCAAACAGAACCATTTCCACCCCTCCCTTTGCCACAGTACGAACGGTCCTTTGGGGTGTTTTTTAGCCTCCAGTTGGCGTTCCCCAATTTTTAAGGGAAAAGTCTACTACTGGCTGGTGGAGTTTCATGGCCAAAGAATCATTAATCGGCATACTTGCTAGTGACTGTACCTCCCAGAAGCCCCTACCCACCCCACAGGGCCTTCCCTCGGTGTCCTTTTCCTTATTTAACCTCGTTAAACGGGAGTTCGGTCCTTGCGGAATCCATCCTGGAGAGGGATGTAGCTAATTTGATGAACACACCTAAACATAAACCCCTTAATCGTTAACTTGTCGTTGCAGTCAAACTATTTCCATCCTCCTACTACCCGCCCGCACCACCCAACACCCTGTTTTAAGCGTCGTCTCTACCCGAAACCCGGTTTGGAGGTTAGGTTTTTGGGAAGAAAATGGTTTTTAATAGTCATTATGTTTGATTAACATAACTTCCACTCATAACTCGGTTCGTACCGTTGAACACCCCCCACCACCTCGTCCCGGAAAACCCCTTTCGTTGGTCTTCAGCCAGCTGGACGTGACAGACACCTTTTTCCCTCCCGGAACGAGTAAGGAGTTGGGGACATTTTTGATCAGTTTTCGGGTGCGGTTTTTTGGAAGTGTCTTCTTCGACAACTCACACCGTTGATGCTGGTGGCTATATAAAAACAAAACCACCGGAAAAAGGGACCGGGCTCTCGTGATTAGTGCGATGGATGGTAGAAAATGATGAGTGAAGCGAGGAGGAGAACAGGCGGTCGGTTTTTGCGACTTTGGCTGGTGGTTCCGGCGAACCCAAGTCAAAACATAATTTATGACACCGTTGACGATTACCAGAGCCCTCGTTTTCCCGACCATGGCGATATAGCGGAAAGAGGAGGAGGAGGAGGAGGAGGAGGGCGTTTTAATTCACCACCGCAAGCGCATAAAGCGATGAACCTTTCGAGGCGCTTCATAAAACATAGTCCCCCGTCAGCCTCGATAACCCTTTCCTTGGCCCTTTTTTATCTCTCTCTTTCACTCTTTCCGTCACCAACAGCACTCGCACCCAGTTACAAACCGCAAGGATATAAAGAATCCTTTCCACTACCCGGCAGGATGGGGAGAGGCGAAAACAAGCTAAACGTCACCGAGTCCCAAACGTGTGTCGGGCGGAAATTAATGATCAATTAAAAACACGAGCGTGATGAGTTGACTGGTATCCCCTTCCATTCCCGTTTCCGTTTTCCCGTGAACTTTTCCCCCGGAAAAGAAAGCGCTCCCGTTTATCGACGTCTTGTCTGACACTCCCGCACACACACACACACACTCCCGCACGAAGAACAGTGCCATAAAATTGCGTGGGTTTTGAAGAATTTGGCAACCCAAGAACCTTAGATTGGGGGGGGATGTTAAAAGGAGTCGGTGCCGATGCGGTCGGGAAAACAATGCCGGACCAAGTGACAAAATTGTTCAAACCGGGTACTGCATCGTCATCGTCTTGGGGAAGTGTCAAATATTGAGTTTAAACCTTCTCCGACCATACCAAGACAACGAAAAGCAAACCATAGATTTGAAAAGTCTCGGAAGGATTTAAAAAGGTATTATAAGTCATGGTAAAAATTAAACAAAGGTTAAGGTACAGTTCAGTTTTACTTTTAACTTATCCTAAAACCGAACTAAATTGAACGAAGTAGTTTTAAGATATTTTTATATTCATACGCAAAGCAACTTTATTCCAGAGATGATATAAAAGCTTAGTATGACTTTGAAAAATTTTGATATAATTACATCAACAAGTGTTACTGCTCAAAATTGTCATTTAAGTTCAATTAATTTTGTTTTAATTCATATTATTGAAAAGCTTCTAGATGCTTTTCTTTTTTTTTTGCTGCACAAAAAAGGTATTGAAGCGAATATCTAGATATTTCCATTTTTATTAGTTGCTTCAAAAAGTAGAAAACACACTCACGAAAAATCAATAATGGTTCCAAATAATGGAATTTCTGCTAAAATTCGAGAACCTTAAGATCCTCCTTAAGATGTTTCCATTTATTAATATTCACTATTTCTACCTACCATAATCTACCAATTAACTTTATAAACATTAAAAAAACACACTTTTAGCCCTCTAAAACGTAGCGAGAATTTGATTTTCATCTCAGGGATGATATGAAAGCAAACCATCGCTTTGAAAATAATGCAATATATGCTGCAAGAAGTATCTTGAATATCTATCTCATTATTTACCTATTTGTACTACTCATTGTTGGTAAGATAATTGCATCAACATAAGACAATTGCTTCAAGTTACTAAATTAAATTGTCATTTGGGTTCAATTTAACTTATTTTAATTTATTTGAAAGGAAAGGCAAGTTAAACACACACTTCGAAAAACAATTATGGAGAAACTTCCTTCTTAAATTCGACATTGTAATGCTTCTTAAGAAATTTTCGTTAAAATACTCAACACAATGCACCAAAAAAAGAACAAAATTGAAAAAGGGTTTGCATCAAATCGGTTAAGTGATGCAGCAAAACAGAGCGGTGTTAGTAGAAACACTTAGCTAAACATAATATGATTTAATTTGCTGAAAAATATAAAAAGTAGTTTTATATAATACATCCAAAATTTATTATAAAATAAAAATAGTTCTGTGAAACAGTTGAAAGTTCGACATTCAACTATTAAGTTTATGTAAAATGAAATAATCAATTTTAACGAAATAAAATCAAAAGACTCTCATGAAAAGCTTTCTCTGGTTCATTCGAGTAAGATTCATTATCTTTGCGACCGAAACTCTAAAGACAACTTAAGCCTTTTGCCACAAAGGATCTTGCACGATGTCCTTACAAATTCAGTCCGAGCGGATGATGAAGGAGAAGTCAAACCGTAAGCCTTTCGTAAACTTCCTTTTTCTTCTCGATGAAGAGATAATGATTGATGAAAGTACACGACGATGACAGAATCATTTCAGGGAGAAGACAAACAGGTTTATTGCGGGCGAAAGAGGTTTGTTGTTTAATTAAAACTGCAACAGCATCTCGCTGGACGCGCTGTTTTCATCGCGCTAAGTGGTTACCGACCGCTGGCGGTAAAACAAGCTGATGAGAAGTTGGTCGAAGCAAAATCGCTTCTTGCATTCCTTTTTAACCTAAACATGAAAAGCGTCCGCCTTTCTTCGTTTTGCTCCGGGAAAAGGGTCCGGAACGGTACGGTAATGACATAGCGAAGCTCATTAGCAGGATAGGTGACCATGCAAGCTGCATTTCCCTCCCCCCCCCCCCTCCCCATCATGAGAGTTGCAGCTTGTTTTGTTTTCCGTCCCGCCAGTCGTAATCAATAGAATCATTCTTTCCGAACCGGCGGTTTTCCTTCTTTCCTCTTTCTCTTTGTGTTTTCTACGCAAACGTGATAATTTATTCTCCCCGTATGTGTGTATGTGTGTGCTTTTCCTATCGGATTTTGTTTGTCGTGTGTGCCGCCCGCGGAAAGGTGTGAATTTTCCCCGTTTAACATGTCATTAGCAGCGAACGAATCAAATCAAACAACGCGGCTCCGGAAAACCGCGGCCTAAAACAATGCATCTGTCGGCCTAGGCTTTCCCGCTTTCTGCTTTTCTTCCACACTCGTCCCAATCGCCCGATTGATGCCCGATTAGCGTTTTGGGCGCGCGCGCGCACTTCCGGAAGTTTCCGCCGTGGCGATTAATGAGTTTCCGCGCTCGCCCCAAAAAGCATTCGCTCGTTTGTCTTCCACGCCAATCCACGGGTTGACGGCGGAAGTGTGAGCCCTAATGAGCGGACGGGGAGATTGTTTTTTGGGGGAAATTTGTACGTTTATCGCAACTTGAAAACAACAGATTACGGACGGATAAAAGCTGAAACATTCCCGGTGTAAAACAATTTCGATCCGTTGTCGTCTAGAATTAAATTGTTTGTGTGTTTTCTCTACCGAACCTTCACTAATAAATCGACGTGCCGTTCTAACTGTCTGTCAGAAGGGAAAAAACCGATTAACTCACCCACAACCCGTCAAAACCCGAAAACAATGACAGATGACATTTACTGCAGCTGGAATTGCACAAATTATAGACTTCCGAACATCGGAACTGATATTTAACAAAAAATGGTAAAACGGTGGTGACATATGGATGGGAGTTTGGCTTTCCATCGGCGTCGTGCGTTAAGCGTTCGTGGTGTTAATGAAACTGTTCCAAGGGTCAAGCACTGAACGGAAGGAAGGGAAGGAAAACTAACGCTTGCGTTGGCAAACGTAATGGAAAATTAAACACAGGTCAACAGGCAGTGATAATGGAAAACACCTAGACGCACGCCAGTATGCATGGACTCGCTATCGGATATTAACACCTTGGTTTGGTGTAGCTCTATATTAGGGTAAAGTGGGGTAATATGCAATATCAAACAGCTGATCAAACAGAAAAATAAATAAAAAATTAAACTTGAAGGTTTTGGCCCCAAGCTTTTTTTAAATTTTCCTGAGGTTGATGAAATAAATACTTCAGTTGAAATGACATATTTTAATTCGGAAAGTTCTATTAAGCGACTCAAAAGTTTATTCATTACATTTGAGATTGGATGCATGCTTTTATATCCATAAAGCAGAGAGGAGCAAAACACTAAAATCTGCTTTAAATGCCATGAAAATCTTGTAGAAAACAGAACGAAGTTGGATATAATTATGCATATTATGTTAATTTTAATTCTCAATAACACTACGTCGCGCCCAATAAATGCTCCATATTATTTTGTTGGTGTTGAAAACCTTTTTTTTCATTTTTCGGTGATTCACGATGATCAAATTTGTTTTATTATTTTATTACAAGACGTTCAAATTCCCATAGCTAAGTTTGAGCCATTTTTTCCCACGATTGGCGTTCGGAAAAAGTAGTTCTGAATGTTTTTGAACAACTATTCACAATGAATATTTTATTTTTGAATTTTTTTCGAAACAATTCGGCAAACGTTTGGAAATAACAGCTCTGCAAATGTTATGTTCGGTACCTTGTTAAAATGAATTGTTCGTTGTCTAATATATTTCCGAATTTTGCCGATGTTTGGAAAAATAGTTCAATTAATTTTTTGTATCTTCAGTAACTATTCAAAATAAATTTCTTATTGATAAATTTATTCCAATGTCAAATGTCTGACCATTTTTGTTCAGTGCTATTTAATAAAGAAATATTTCTCAATTTGGGAACGTTTGGAAAAATACTTCTGAAATTTTTCGATAAGTTCAGAATCTATTCAAAATTAATTTCTTGTACTTGAAAATATTTCGACACAACTAGGCAAAAGTTTAAAAAACTAGTCTGGTTAAGTTTTATTCAACAACTTTACAAATTGAATGTGTTATCCTGGAAGTTAGCTGAAAACATTGTTATCAAAGGGTGCATATTGCCTCACCTTCCCTTAATATCTAATCAGGTGGTTTTGAAGCTTCAAAGCTAGCGCATCATATCATCATTCCAACAGGAAGGCTATCAAAATGTATCTCTTTTCCCTCACCAACATTCCCCTCACCCTCTACTCACCTTTCCCCTCACCCACATGCTAAGGGCAAGCATTTGCTAAACACTTTTTCCGATTGTTCGTCAAGTACAAAGAAAAGGAACACGAAATTGCAGACACTACCCTCCGGCAAACAGTCCACCTTCAACCAGTTCCTCTCTTATCGTGCCTTATCGTGTTGAAATCCTTTTATTTCCTCCTCCCAGGACGTGCAGGGTCGAGTGGAAAAAGCGAACACGCAACTACGGTAACTTCAAAAGCGAATTCGAGAAAAATGAACTCACCGAAAAGGAGAGCGGCTCCAGCTGTTTGCGGAAAGGATTGTGCATAAATCAGAAAAATATAAAAATAACTTCAAACCGTCCACCGTTTGAGCCTGAAGCGGGTGGGAGGTGGGCTGAACAAATAAGATCACTGGGGGTAATGGGATTGCCGATGGAAAAAAGGTTCGATGTTTTTTTTCAAACGCTGGCAAAAACAAGTACAAATTTTGGACAAATCAAATAAATAAGAAAACAAAGAGAAACAAACCGAAACCCAGTAGTGACCGTTTGGGTTGTCCGCTTGAGTTTTCCCCTTGCTTTTTCCTTCCCCCTCCCCCTACCCGTTACTTCGCACTGCATGCAAATAATTGTCCTTTTTGACTTCCCTTTCCGCCACAAAGGGGTTTTACTGGGATCGCTTTCATCGCATCGCTCGTCGTCGATGAAATGTAAATCAAACGTGTTCCAGTTTCGGCATTGTGTGAACACCTCTGCCTACTTCCCCCTCTCCTCTCACCTTTTTTTTCGGCGTCGAGAGCGGGTGGGGATGACATAAAACGCTTACCAAGTAACCGATCCCCGTAAAAAAAAGGATGCGACCCGGAGAAAAAAGGGATAAAAATGATATCGGGAAGCTTTTAAAGAAATTACACTCTTGCGGTTACCGTGGAGAGGACCAACGGGCAACCAGGGTAGGTGTGCCGATTGATGTACTGTTGTGTGCATAAAGTGTGCGTGGAGTTGGAAAAAAGGACATGCAAACGATAAACCGGTATCCCGAGGGTAGCCAAGAAAAACATACCGAAACACAACCCCCTGCATAAAAAGGGGGCGAATTCAAAATCTCAGCATGCCTCCTGGTATGTTTTACTCGGAAAAATTTCCACAAGGATGGACGGAAAAGCCAAGGCGCCTTATCAGACATGAAGTTGGCGAGTTGATTTGATTGATTCCGATCGCTCCGCAACGGGAAGTTTTTGATTGATTGCCGGTTGGCAACCGGGCGAGGGTTTTGATTTTCCACAACCACCTCCAAACCACCCACTTCTTGCCTCCCTGGCGTCTGGTTTCAGTTGTCATCATTACGGGAGCATTTGAAGCGCGGCCACAATTTCTGCTCCGTTTCCTTCGTACCATGAAGATGCGCTTTACCTTATTGCGGTGAGGGGGTGAAAGGAGAGGGAGGGACGTGTGCGTGTGCGGTATGTTTTGGTTGGTGACCATCGAAACTGGCCGGTCATTTTGATTGCAAACGAATCCTTCCAATCGTCAATTAGTATCGTCTTACAAGAAATCACTGCCTTTGTCCGGCCTCCGTTCCGCTTCCGGTGAGGGGAGGAGAAGTGGGGGAGGTCGACTATCAGGTTGCATATACATTGGAAGATGGGGTGGGGAGGTGTACGCTTCAAAGGACCACTGCGCTTTCCGAACGCCGTGCAGATGATCTTCGTTTGTGAAGCCCGCCTTTGATGATATCATTACGCGTTGGCTCATAATATTTCCCCCCCTCCCGTTGCCTTCCTTCCTATTGACAGATTTAGCTCTTCACCCACACACACTCACACAAGAGTGCTAGGGAAAAACGCAACCTTCCGTGGAGGAAAACCCGGTGCACTAGGAAACCTCCACACGATAAAATCTTATTAGCAATCGTCAGTTCCAAGTCACGCCACCGAAACTCGCAGACACACACACACACACATACGTGATATGTCCTTTTCCACATTTTCCCGTTGCTAAGGTGACGATTTTCAGCAGACCGACGACGACAACGACGGGGCCTCTAATGATGCAATCTGGTCGTCCGGTGGACGTTTTTGATGTCAGGTTGTCGTTTTCCCTCGGGAAAACGCGTCCGGAAAATGTGTGGAGGGAAGGGCGATGGGGGAGGTAATCCTAACGATCCTCGTCGCACATGCACTTCGCTTGGGCGTAGCGCGTGGTTGAGGTTACTTGCTCAACAATTAAATCGAGATTTATCTCATCAACCGCATTACGCTACTGCCGATGCATATGTGTGTGTGTGTGTGTGTTGGGTCAACGACCAGCGGAAGTTGGTGTTGACAGTCATCCTAGGGGTATTTTACCACCGTTCATCCGAACGCAAACCGGGCAAGTGCTGGCATGAAAAGCGGCAAATGGAAAATACCACCCGTGAAAACCCTCACACCAACACACACGGTGACTTTAGGGTGACAGTGGAAGGAGGGAACAGTCGTCAACACTTTGTAGAGCCGAGGAGAGAATGGTCCAGATTGGTTGCAGATCGTCGATGACACGCCAATATACCGATTTCCAACGGCATCGGGCTTCCGGTACAGCAAACGCGACGTAATGCCACTAAAGCCTATCTGCTTGCTGTGTAAGTGTGATCGGGACCCGTTGCCACCCTCAGGGAGATAAGACGTCCTGCGATGGTCCAATTAGGGAAGCGTCCGAAGGTCGACACTACATCAAAGCGTTGGCACCAATCGCCTCAAGTTGCAAAATCGCCTTATCAAACCCTGCGAGGCCTTTGTGACGCAACAGTTTGTAGATTGTATGTAAGTGCATTGGTCGTAAAAACTGGAATACAAACTAAGAAAACAAAATCTTGTTCCTAAAAAACTAAAATGAAAGGAATTCAATAAAATGTATAACATATAGCTAAAACATGTAAAAAGATGCAACAAATCTCAAAGTTATACAAAACCTTCTTACTAGCTGAAGAAGCAATTGCAAAACAATGAAACATAACAGAAATAATGCAAATCATAACATCGATAAACTGTTTCACATTTCAAACATTGATTGAAAATAGTATAATTGATTTTGCTACCGCATGCTAATAAAACCATGACTTTTATAGCAAAACACCAATGTACTGATGGATGACAGATATGATGATGATTTGAAACACATTTTACCATTTGAAAAAATCAGCTTTTCTAAGTATGTATTAGTAATTCAAAGATAAAAAATCACTTTTGTTATAACATGACCACAAGCAAACAAAACCTCTTGAGATATCAACAAAACACCATAAATAGGATAAGAAATGGTGTTACATCAAGTATGTTGTAGAGTACTAGAAGAACTAATTGCTGTAAAATTGTACTTAAATAATATCTTGTAATTCCTTCATAAGTCTTTCACACACACAATCAAGATTTACTACTTTTCTGATAATTGATTTGAAAATTTAAGTATTACTTTTTCTCTTGCTTGATTCTTGTAACACAACTCTAATTTCGTATTCGAGGTTTATGTGTCTCAACAGTTTGTAGGTTGATGGTAGATAATTATCATTGGTGGAAATGAATAAGTTTCAAAAATAAATTGGAAACAAATTAGAGAACGTACCACTGCAGTTCATGATGCAAACGGATAACAAACGAATGTCAACGTCAAACAAACATTTCTTCCAAGCAGAAGCATCAATTGCAACAAGTAGACATGAATAAACAATCTAAAATAGCATTAAAAAGAGAGGAAAATAAAACCACTACATCGATAACCTGTTTGAGTGTTCTTTAAGTCAATCATAGACTTGGAGAAATAATTGATTTTAATCAAATGAGTTAAAAAATCAGAATACTAGCAAAACGATTAAATTTTATAACAAAAACCCAAAGCATTAATAGATAATAGATATTTAGAAAATTTTAAACATATTTCATCAAATTAAAAAATCAGCTGCTATTGACTCAACATGTTTTATCAAATTAATAAATAAGTATGTGTTAAAGTAACATAAAGGAATGGAATCGAAGAGCTTTGAGAACTAAACCAAACTCCATAAGTAAGATAAGTAATCATATGAAATTAGGTATATTGTAAAGTGCTAGAAAAACGAATTTCAGTTACAGTTTGGTGTTAATTCTTGTCCTAAAAGTCTTTCATAGGTCTTTGTTTTCACTTAAGCAAGTTTTACTACTTACGTTTGATATTTAATTTGAAATCTTAAGTATTAATTATTCTTTTGTTTGATTCATAGGCAACTCTTTGCAGCTAATTTATAGTAAAAATGCTTTACTTTACACATCCCACAGCATATAACACTAAACCATGTGGGCTCTGAAAACATATGCAATCTGCTATTGACTTAATTCAAGTATAAGAACTGAAACATCAGATGCCTTGACAACCACCTTTACTTCATCTGCAATCTTCATCCGGATGGACAATAAGCCAACAAAAGTGGAATAAAATAAATTGCACAACGCTTATGAACCACGCAGACATCACTCTAAAGCCTTTCTGTTTCTACTTCGTGCAAGGCAAAACTCATCAAAGGATGCTGTTTTTCTTCAATTTTCATTGGGCTTCCGATACGGGGGCATGTAAATCCTTGCGGGGGCTACCAGTTTTGGATGAAAAAAACGCGTACACACACACAAAATAAATCATCTACTCATCCGTCACTCATCCGATGAGTGGCGGTAATTTAAAAACAACAGACCAAAGAAAGCACAACCGTGGAGCAAACGCAACGCAACGCAAGAAAACGAATCATCCTCTTTATCCAATTTGAGCCACATTTGTTTTTCCTGCCTTTGTTTTACAGCCCACTAAGCATTCGTGTTACGTTTTGCATACGAGTATGTGAGTGCTTTGCTCGTTTTTCTTGTTTTGTTTTTTAAGTTGATGCTTTTTGACTTCAGTTCCGCCCCTTTTTTTTGCCAAGGATAAATGATGAATGGCAAATGAAATGGTAAGCGTATGCAGCAAAGTCAGCAATCCTTCAAGGCCCGTCCTCACTTCCCTACCCCCCCTTCTCCATCATCTCGCAAGCTCATTTCCATTCGAAATCAGTTCATTCATCAGCCGGAAAAAAAGAAAATAGCGGAAAAGAGCTGCTGCAGCCGGAAGTGAGCGAAGCAGGCAACTGTTTTTCCCGCCCCATCCTGGCCAGTTTGACAGTAGACGAAATGAAAATGTAGCCTTCTACGATGTTTCTTCCCACGTTCGGGGTGGAAATGTGAAGCACACCTGAGAAAGGGAAAAAAGGAACCTTCGCCGTTCGTCTCTTTGGCTGCCACGTCACACTCCATTCAACATTCGTCAAATCCCAGGGATGGTCTGTACTTACGTTTACTTGCTTGCCCTTCCGGTCCTTCTTCTCTTCAGCTGCTTTTGCTTTTCCTAAACGGTTTCCCATATGTGAGTTGAGTTTGCCTCCATATCGTTACATGATGTCGTCCTCGCCGCAGATCTTCTTCCACATATCCTTCGGGAGATCAAAGGTTGACACCCCTCCCCCATAGTTACATCCAACCGAACCCTCCTTACATCATTACCCTCCCGGCTTAAGGTACAAAAACAATATTTACCATAATTTATTCAAATGAAAAAAGGTAATTTGCAGCTCCATCCCGTCTTTTACCAACGACCCGTCGAAGACGGTAAGCGGAAGCTCGGCAACCTCATCCTCAATCCATCATCATGTATGCAACCGGAGCATCCACCCCTTCCCCTCGGGCCACCCCAGGTGACTTCCGAGGAAGGCAATCGTTCAGAAAATAAGTGCAGTAATGGAGAAAATTGCTGCTCATTGCTGATTTGCCGCATTGCTTGGTGAACCTTTTCGGGCCACAGTTGTTGCGGCACTGTCTGCTTACCTCCGTTGAAGCCGAACGTTGTACAGGGCGAGCAGACAAAGCAACTCCACTTACACTTACGTGTTTCTTCACAGATGGAATTTGTCGTTCCGTTTGTTGGGACTTTTGTTTTGGAAAAGATTTTATATTGTTCGATGTAGGGGAAAGTGTGGCAAGATGGACCCCGG
>KE525142.1:46452-60276 GCA_000441895.2 Anopheles sinensis | reverse complement strand
TGAATTTCTTTGTATACAAAGTAGAATGTGACGGACTTATAGATATAGAAAAAATATCTAACCTCAGTAATTAGCTCTAGTTAAATAGTTATTAACGGGGGTGTTGTTTGCTTCACTAACTGAGTTATTTTGCTCAACAGTTTAAAATAATGCTTGGAGTAAAGTGGCATCTAAAATATTAGTTTTGAAAACAATTTAATGGTTTTGATGTCATGTTATAATTTTGTGGCAGTAGAAGAGAGGTTAGAGAATCGATCTTATGAAAATGTGGGATTTTTTTCTTGAAACGCCTGTGGGAAATTTCTCCGCTTAAAGAGGGCATATTGCCTCAAATGACCTTATCTTTGCATTTTAAAATCGGATGCCCCGAATTTCAAATAGTAATTGTAATTGTAGTCTAAATTTTTCCACATTTTGCTTTAGTTATTTTTTAACTGTAAATGTAAGTTGCAATACGAAAAATAAAAGATTATTACATAAATTTAAGTTGAAAAATATTCCATACAAGACAAATATTTCCAACTACGTAAAAGAAAAGCATTTTCCCACAAACGGCGAGAAAGCGTGCGCAAATCTAAATCTTATCTTCATCTTCCATCCGGAAACGAATTTACATTTATACACTGATGGACACGACCTTTACAGACACTATGCGCTTGGAGGGTTCTTCCCTTTTCGAAAAAAAGGAAAAGTGAAGCTCGCAGCACCGACACATGACATGCCCGTCGGGATACGAGATAGGAAGCTTCGATTGCTTTACTTCAACCATGGTTGGTGTCGGTCTCTCCCCCCAACCTTGGTTGTCTCTATTGCGTTTTGCCAAGTGCAAAGGTGGATGAGCGTCTTCGCTTTGCCAAAAAAAAGGGGGCAAATAAAGGATTCGCAAACGGGCAGGAAACCGGGAGCGGTAGAATTGTAAATATGACCTGGAAAAACCAACAACCATTGCGGGCGGGAACCGAAATGGAAAAGTGCATTCATGTGCAAAATCTACTTACAATTCATTCTTTATGCCATTTCGGTGTGGCTTGCGGATGCGCTCGCAGTCGTAAAAGTTGGTCCTCCGGCCTTGAATCTTGTGCCGGGTACCTTCTCCTACTCCTATCACGCCTTATAAGCAGTGGAAAACCAAAAAATTTAACCTATCCACCACCGATGGGAAGGAAATCTTTTAGTATCGAATCCATACCCGTCAATAACTTGACTACACGGTACGGTCTTTGTGTGCAACAACAGTTGGTGCAAGGATGAAGTTGCCGAGCATACATTGTGCAACTCCTGCCTTGTTAGTTCCTGGGTATCCTTGGTAGGAAGAGCACCACAGCACCTTCGCCTACACACTCGGGAAACTGCTCAGTTGGAAAATGTAAAATAAACTACATCAAAATGTAAGGAAAGTGGATACGCTATGTGTGTATGTATTCCTGAGGACGGGAACGAGTTTTCCAAAGCACGCTCGGTGCAGAAGAGTGCGCACTCTTCCATTGCAATCTACATTGATATGGCTTTTATTTTCCGAAAAAGATCGACATGACTCTCAGTACCTTGATTGTCGCCCATCCAACCAAACGGAGCTGTGGAGCCTGCTAGTGCCTGGTGCTCGCAAACCTCATCACCGTTCGGTTCCTTTGTGCCCGTCCAGAAACCGTTCAAAGGACAGGGATGAAAAAAAGGGGCAACACGAGCTCCTTGGAAAAGTTCAAAATCGAATCAGCCCCAGCATTGGCACGGACAAGTGTAATCAATATTGGCCCGGACGGACGAAGCACTCCTCGGAGAGGATAATGGTCAACATCTGTACGACAACATCCAACCCCTCGTTCGCTTTCCGATCTAGTTCCAGCAGACGCCGTAGGGGCTAGCAGATAAATTGTTTCCTCTCCGCTTTCGACCTGGTGGTGCGCTTGGGAAAAAGCACATACGTGCCGGGTACTACATTGTAGCACATTCTACGTGCAGCCGGAAATTGGCTACCACAGTCGGGACGGGAGGTTTTGGAGTTATTTTAACTGCTTTTAACTTTCGAACGGGTTTCTAGTTGGTGCCCGCAACTCCTGGCATTCGTGTAATTCAATTGTCGAATCTTTCACCACTCAGGATATGTTCAACAGGCAGATCCGGGGTTGGGGTGGTACGCGTGAGGTATCAACTACTACACGTGAAGCCAAACAATGACGAGCCCTCCGGGGGGTGCTTACAATATAGCACTAACCGTTGCGAAGATATGCGGCGCGATGTGGAATGTTTAGAGAAGTGGTTAGGAGGAGTGTCTATCCACCCTTCATACCAGATGCGGTCGATAATAGTCTTCCCAGCACGAGCTAATAAAAATATCCAGCACCTAATTACCGCAACCGGGCGAACTAAGCTCGCTTACAGAAATGACTGCCCGAGGGATTCTGTACTTGCAAAAGCACTCTACCAACTCTGGTTTAGGTACCCCAAAATTCCCCAAACTCCTGATCCTAGCCGGTGGACCTACCGGAAGACACGGATAACCCTCTGGACTATCATCAGAATTTCGCGAGAGACGCTAATGTCGAGCCCCAGCCCGAAACCAACATTCACCACTCGCCAGCAAAATAATGTCTACGTGGGGTTGAGGGGTTTGTTTAACGTCCCTCGGTTAGCGAGCAAGCACCGGGCAGAAGTTTCAATTCCAAATTTGAATATCAATTTCACTTCAATTTACTCACGTGTGGCTCAACTTCCCCACACAAGTGAGGTGAGCCGGTATCACTTCCACCCGGTGGAGGTATGGGTCGCGCGAAACCTACTCCTTTTGCGGACGGGCAACACCTGGACCGGACAGCGGCAACAATTACCCAATATGGCGCCACGTACAACGCGGTGCATGGGGCACTATAATTTGATTATTTTCGCAATTCGCGGGCACCAAAGTGCGCATTATGCACTGATGGACAATGGTTTTGGATCACACACACGAAAGAGTTGTTTGCCTTTCAACGCACCGGGTTTTCGAGGGTTAAACAAACAGGAAGCGTTGGGCAAAATATGAGCATCATAATGACAGGTCCGGTTCGAGGAGTTGGAGGTGGTTTCGATTTGGATCGTTTCGATGACGGTGGATTAGCCGTTTTATGACACGCTCACTCTCTCTCCCTCTGTTCATAGTGGAACCGATCGTCAACAGTGCGTAACTCCACTAAGTGCTCTACTACTAAGGTACATCAGGTGGCGAAGGTGGTGACTATAGTGTTTGGTTCATCAGCAGAAATCAAACACCTACACCTGTGTGGGCGTAGATTGATGGAAAACTAATTAAATGATTTACCGCGTGCTCTTCACTTCTGTGTTCAATATGCAACGTATGCGTATATGTGTGTGACGCGAAACAACAATGACCAATGAGTCCTCAGGAGTCCGCTAGGCATGCAAACAAAGAGCTCGTGCAAGTCGTGAATGGTTTTGAAATACCAATAAAACCCTATTTAACCACGACCCAGTGAACACCTATGAATAGTATTTTCGTTTTTCATTGTTTTGGTTCTGCTCAGACTGGGTGAGCAGCGCTTGTTGCTATTTCTGGCCTCGTATGTAAATTCTGTCCCCTCTTCCCCCCTCTTTCTTGCTCCTTTAATCACCATTTCCAGGAACTTCGCTGTTGTTCCTTTTTTTTTCGCGATCCTGTCAATGGACAGGACAGCCGCTTTCCACTCATGCACATCCGAAACCGAGCCGAGATGTCCTGTTCATGCCTCAGCTCGCATCCTTCCGCATCGGTGAAGGCCTCACCACCCTCCCCGCTAGCAACATCACCTCGCACTGAATCCATTTTTCACGCGGCTCGCGACCGGAAAATTATGAATATATAGAGAGCTGCCCGTCGTGCTCCCCGTGTACTTTTCCACGTGCGGAGCGTGGACCATCTGCTTCGCGAAGCCCGCGAGCTCCAAACCGACACACGCGCTGGTCGACTCGCTTCATGAATATTCATAAGGGCTCGCGCGAGTTGGCGCGCGCGCTTGGAAACGAGCTAAATTTGTGCTTAAGTCGTGTCCATCCACGTTGAAATGTCTTTTTTATTATTTCTGTACATTGCCCGCCCTGTCCCTCAACCTCAACCAGTTCCAGGACCGTTCCTGGGCGAGTCGCTAGACAGGCAAGTTCGAATTCGTCGTCTGCTGTTGGGTATTATGCAAAAATTAATAACATTGTAATTTAGTTGTTCTCCCACTTGCAGAGTAACCCTTTGATGGGAACCTTGGTGATGGTGAACAGAATGGTTTCCCGTTGCTCGTATCGAGCAACAATCGATGGCAATCAGCGTCCGTTACCGTCTTTGATGTACTATGCGTTTTTTATTTGATCCTTCAATTAAAAAAAGATTTAATACATAAAGTGAAGCCATTCGCGGTTCATTCGGAGTTTCATTTAAAATGCAACGGAAAGAAAATGAATAATTTCTATACCTCAACTTCTCTCAGCGGTTGCTGATGGTTTTCTCAATATTGCCCTTTTTCAATTACTGGATAGAACGTGTCTGCAAAAATTCTACCTTGACCAATATGACATTTTTTTATATTAATTCTGTAAAAGTGATTTAATTATCCATTACATTCATCATCAAATCCTCAAATTTCTTCAAAGTAGAGAAAGCGTTCTGCACAACTAACGATGCAATTAGCGGTAGTACTGGGCTCTGATGAGTACCATATCTCTTTTTTTATTATCTTATGCTGTCTTTGTGGTCAAGAACTTAAATTATAGCTATTCATTTTGGATGTCGCTCTTTCCTGACTAAGAAAAGGTGAGAAATTGTTTCAGTAAATCCTAGAATTAATTATTTCTCATGTTAGCATGTAAATATATGGACAAATCTTACATCAATGGAATAGTTATTGTTATGAGTATAGAAAAAAATTAACTAAGATTTAGAAAACGTGACGGCTCCGAAACAAAAGAAGAACCGTTCAGCCACCTTGATATTATTTCGCGCCGAAGTTTGTGTAAAGGATTTGCTCTAACCGGTGAAAGTTTCGGAAAGATCATTGCATATGGTATTTATATGGATAGACCAAGCTTAAATATGTTGATTGTCACTCTAAACTGCGACAAAAATTGTCAAACCTGACTGTTAAGCCATCATCAACATTTGATATTGTGTTGATAAACACCGATAAGGTATTTTGAACTTTTTCATTGAATTATTAGATTGAAAATCGTTTTGTTTTAATTTTTATATAACGACACAGATAACGTTTAAAAACCCTAAACAAATCGATGTTATCGATAGTGTACTGAAGTTTGACGATCCACCGATAAATTTAACGATACCCAAATGAGGCTTAATTATTTGCTATCGACGTTCAAGGGTTCGCTAGACACGTTTAAGTTTATTCCTGTGATAAAAGATCTTCATACAGAAATAGAGTTCCACGTTCCATAATGAATCACAAGCGGAGAATTGTTCCTGTTAACTCAAACTACAAATTAAGACAAAGTTTTGTCTTTATGCTTTTAAGTGTCAACGTATTCATCAGAATACTTCGTCATAGAAACATTTGGAACTTGTTCTACAACATTGTGACATTTTCATCTGAGCTTACCATTTTATTAACGTTCCAATGCTTAGATATTCTTTACGAGCTAACGTTACCTACTTGAACAGTGTCCATAGCTCAGGTGTTTCAGCGCTGCCCTTCGATCCTGAACGTTACCGGATCGAATCACGCTACGTTTAGTTCATCGAGATTAGCGCTTTACTGAAGGAGAAAAACACGTTACTAAACGATGCGGACGAGAGATGCTCACTCTCCCTTACTCTCTCCCTCTCTTCTCTCACACCATATGGCACGGTGTGGCTGCCGGCGGCAACACCTGAGTGCGTATCTTGTCCACATTCCGCGAAACTCCCCGATGCACCGCAATTTTGCTGGTAGTTAGTCACGGCTGAAAGCGTGGATTGAACGCGCGCGCTCCATGTTTCCTCCCCTCCTATTGTTTTCGCTTTTCCGCAACCGTTCCCGAGCGGTCGGGAAAATTACCACCCATGACGACCATCACACCGAGGTGTCGATATCGCTCTATCTTTCTACCTTCACACTTTGCCCGTCTCGCTTTCGCCGGGGATGCACCTTTGCTGGTGCAGACGGATGGGATATCCTTCGGGCGTTGGAATAATTAACGACCAGCCGGACTGCTGGCGTCTCAGGACATCGGCATAATTGAAGGAGCCACGGCCCAAAAGGGGTCTGCAAGCTCCTTTCGAGAGTTGTACGTTTCAACACCAGCGAGCACCATCTGGTCCAAAAGGAAGCATTAGCCCGTTTTCCTTTTTCCTTCCTGCCTACCGGAAGGATAATTTCCCCCGCGCGGGTGCATTTTCCATCCTTCCGGCTCCTTCTTCTCGTACTTCAACGGGGAAGGAAAATGCAAGCCAAAATGAAAAGAATGTTTCCCCTTCACCATTTTGTTCCGGGTGAGGTTTTTGTGTGTTGCTCCAAATCCAGCCAAGGCCCCGGCTCAATTATTGCCCTTTCGATGACTCATCAACGGGTGCTTAAGAGGTGTAATTTGAACGTCCAGATGTGCCCACTTATTTAGCATTCCTGCGCATTATCCAACGGCGTGGCAATCGGCGGGCCAAGTAGGGATTCATTAAGTCCAACTCCATCGATCGGTTACTGTCGCCATGAGGACATCGCCTTACAAAAAAAAAAAAAACAAAAACAAAGTCCTACCGTTACCTTCTTTTTCCCACGCGGACACCCTCTCTTACTCGGGGAAAACACCACCCTCCCAACCGGAGGAGTCCCAGGTGAAGGTGTTTAATTAATACCGCTTTCTTCGCAGCTTCGGTATCGCGCCGGGAGGGAGGAAAAAACGGTTGCAGCTGCCAATAAAGATAAGCTCGAGGTCGACGCGAAACGACGCGAGGGACGTAATGGGTTCGATTACCAGGGAAAGCGGGGAAAACCGAAGACATAAATAATCTTCCCCCATTGCGTCCTTTTCATCGGTGGCTTAGGGAAAGGGAAGGAGTTTCTCACCAAATTACCAATCAATTAAGGGACAAATGCTGTTTGGAACAACCGAAACACTCGGGAAAAATATTGATGACCTCTCGATACCGAGGCGAAGAAATTCGACTTACGTTAAATTTGAAAAATAAAAACCCGTGTGAACACTTGACCGGGAATTTTCTAACCTTCAACAGAAACAAACAATTCCCACCCCACGGGAAAACGACAATTATTAAAAAATAAACGGGAAACGCAATGCACAGCGAGCTGGTGAAAAGCCGGTGGATTAAAGTGCAATTAAGAATTAGATACCGTATAAGCAACCGGAAGTGACCTATCATATTACCCACGAAAAAAAAACGAACTCATTGTGAACGATGAGCGAGCAGATCGACGGCGGAAGGAAAAGTGTATTTTCCCAGGCAGGAGGCGCTACCGCGTTCGTGTTCGATTTTTCATCCCCCGAGTTGTTTATTTATCGACATGTTGTAGTTTTTATTTCATGTTTCTGGAGAGTTTGTGAGTTTTGTGAACCAAAAAACAATTTCGGAACTCCTTAACGCAAACTCGTGAAAAGTTGAAAAAAGGAACGGTCGCTCTCGAGAACGTTAGCTTTTAAGGGGTTCTGTTCCATTTACCGTCCAGCTTCAAACTCTTTTCGGCTACTTGACGTAAAAATTTTCCTCTCGAAAAGAGGGTTAAAGGACATCACGTCTTGGAGGATTTTTTGTTTTGCTTTCCCCAATACTTTTAACGGGTATTGAAGGAAGTTGGAAAACCGGGGAAAAAACCCCGAGTTTGATGACTTTGATGGAGTGATGATTGACGTGAGCGTCGTTCCGGCGTTACGTTTGCCCGAAAACGCCACCCGTACGAACCCCCTTCTCCAACTAGCCTTCTCAAAAAAGGGAAGGTAAGTGGACGTGGTTGTTGCCGGATAATTGCTTGAAAATATCCTGCCCGCACAGTGGGTGATGCGTTGGGTTTTTTTCTTCTTCTCAGGGACAATATTTCCTTCGTCCACCATCTCAACCCGCACACCGCAGGTTGCTGGCATTTTTGCGCGGCCGTCGCGAGGGTCAAGCGGAAAATTGTGCGTCACTTTTTTTTCCCCGCTGACGGCGTCCGTTTTTTCCCAGGGAAGGCGCGCGGTGAGGGGGACGCTCTCGTCAAATGAACATACGCTTCACGCTGGGCGGCACGCGGTGCATCGGTTCATCCGATTTCAGTTTTTCCCGAACCCCCCTGACCCCGGGTTTTCCACGTGCCTTCCGGCGAAGTTTCGGCACCGCGGGAGAACGGAAATGGGAAAACTCAAAACAAAAATGCAATGCGTTCGCCCTTTCGAGCAGTCCGATCGATCTTTGCTGCCGACGATGATGAGGCCAATGGCGTCGATACACACACACACACACAAACACTCGAAATGAATCGGCTCATTTGTGCGATGTTTCCCGAAAACACGTTTTGAATTCCAATTTCGTTTTTGGCCTTTGTCTTCCATTGCCAAAGCAAAGCAGTGTGCGCGCCGATGATTAGTCAATTTCCGGTAATTTACCGCTGCCATTATTGGTCCCGGGGGCGCGTGCCACGACTTTGCCAGGATGTGGCCGGCGTGTGTGCGTCCGGGAGTGTCCTGTGGTTTTTTTCCCTCGACTGGTGTCGCCGAGAGATTGAGGTTTCTTTTTAATGTGACGTCAATTGAGGGCGGTGGCGAGGGTGCTGGGAGAGTCAGTAGCAAAAATTTAACTGCATCAAAAATGGCCAAACGAGAGGAAATAGAATTACCTATCAGAAGGTAATCAACCGAAAGGAATGCAACTAATTTATTTAAATTGAAATTTTCTTGGCTTTAGGTAACGATTAAACGTCAGGAAAAGAACAACTTGGCGGATAAGTTATGTAATAAACTCATCGTGCTAATGGAAACGTCATTATTCAATTCTCATATTTAATTTCAAACGAGATTGCACGACCACATCAAGAAAACAGTGCATCAGGACAGCGTTCATATTAAGAATAAGTACTTTTGAATAATCTCACTGGTTTTAGTAACAGGACTGTTGGAAACACTTTTTGTTCCTAATGTCAGCTGTCAATTCAACTCAGAAAAGATACGATGACGACTATAACTGTCATGGTTGATAACGTAAACGCTAATAGATGACCCCTGAGGTCAACCATTAATATTAGAATTAATATAGAATAGGGCTTGTTCGGGCAAAGTCAGGTGGTTTACTTGTTTATTTGTTTCTTCTCAAGCTTGCCAGCCTCCTTGGGCTCTACAAGACTAGTTTACATTCATGTTGTTGCGAGTAGAAGATGCGAATAAAAACACAACATTATTGGTTCGCTTAAGCAAGCGTCTCCAATTATTACTTTTAGTTCTTTCGGTAGGACGAATTCATAACAAGCTCGTAAACACCAAAGTAGTAGGTAAAGTTTGAATATCACCAACAATATTTGAGAATACATAAAACAATATGTAAGATTCAATAATTTCCATAATAAATAGTGTTACCCAGATAAACAAGGCAAGAGATAACCAAATCTAGAAAGGCCCACTAACATAGATATAATAATTGAAATGAAAACATTAACGCCACCAATTGTTATCTTAAAAATATGAAATTATTTTTTAAAGATGGCTTAATGTACAAGCGCATTCAGGCGCTTTTTTACTTCACACCGAGCTAGCGGAATGATCAAGAAGTACATTAAAAATCCTAAAACACCAAAAGATAGTCAACAAATATACCTAAAAGAAGCCGTTTACGGTTTTTTTAAACCTTAAAACTACAGCATGTTGAAAAACAGGGGTCCCCTAAATGACCCCTAAAAGTATTCTAGGGATGGCCAAGTTGGATTATTTTTCTTAGATGCTACTTTGGATTTTAAGACAAACCTTTCTTTTGTTCAAAACTATTCAGCCGTTTTTGAGATATTTAATGTGAAAATCGCGTTTGGGTCGTGGAAGAGCGTTGAGCGAAATAGACAAATGTTTTTTGTCGTGTTGTACAAGTTCCGATTTAGACACTCAAGGATTAAGCTAACCAATCCTATGTGACATGTTATCGCATTTGATTGGTATGAAGATTTGATAATTACCGACACATTTGTATTTTTTTTCAATTTCCTGGTAAATCTACTTTATCTCTTTTCTATAATTGCTTTGTGCTTTTAGTTGGTTATAGTTTTACCATGAGTGTAATTTGTCCTACCAAAATGTTCCGGAGAACTCCTCGTTTAATCTGTAAACAAAATTTTGTAATGCATCAGTTCGTTACTCTATCGGTTAATTCCTTATAATCAACTCTTGATATTCATTTGGGTCTTTTTATTGGATTTATCTTTAACCATTTTTGTGGCTGCTTCCATGGTTAAATTAAGAATTGGGTAAAACACGTATCCCACTTAATTTAATACAGTTGTGTGGAGCGACACCACTCTTTGGATATATATATAAGAAGCTTGGTGGATGCTAGCTGTGTACGTCTTTGGGTGTATATTATGGTCTCTATGGAGAAGACACGTCAAAAAGCGAATCAACTCGCCTCCAATGAGTTATTATTTAACGTTAGTTGAAGTGCGAATCGGCGCGATCATAAATCAATTTCCCTTTCGGTTAAATAAACAAATACGAATACGGCAACGCTATAATTTGATTTTCGACAAACAGGCAAACCACAACGCACTCACAAGTGTTATTTCGAAGTTGATGATCTCCTCGGCGAAGGGGCATATTCGATTGGCTCGCAAAAGGCGCAATATATCGGAACCACCCCCAAGTCACCGAATGATTTCAATCAAATGCACTCTGGAACGTGTCGAGCTGGAGCATCTTCCGACGTCGATTCGCAATCAATCGCAAGTGGCAATCCTTTGCCGCGAGGAGTGGAATGCCAAACGAGGAAGCACGCGAGCCCGGTGAAATTTATGCAATATAATCAATTTCGAAAAACAATCAACAAATGTCAGCCGCGTGTCGCCCGGTACCCCTTTTTTCGGCGACCTTCCGCAAATGTAAGCCAGGACTCGGTACCGACGCACCACGCGCTGAAACACTCTGGCGTTGCCTATTCGATTTGTTATGCAAATCGAGGGGGCCCCGTTTGTTTGGCGAAGGCGTACCGGCACTGTGGACCAGATGCCGGCGTCATGCCGGGCAGAATGACTGTAACTTCTGATTCCTGGCGACTCTTGGCGTTCAACAATTTGGCCCCGTTGGAATATTCTATTTGTTTAAAGGTAATTTCCTTACCACCTTCGCTTTGTCCCACAGTGCAGAGAGTTCGGGAGGAGGACGCAAGCCGGGACGAGCCTTCCGACAGCGTCCGGTGCGTCACACGACGTGATGAATAGGAAGGTATTGAATCTGACACCGAATAAATTCAATTTTTTGTTGCAATTTCAAACCGATTATCCAGCTCTCCCTCGGACAGAACGCAAGTGCCACACCGATGCATCAAGTTGTAGTCACTTGCCTCGGCGTATCCTGGACCCTTTTGACTGATTCTTCTCCCCTTTCTAGACGCGTTCAATCGTTGTAACGTAATCCATATTCAAATCTGACTTACGACAGGCCTGTGTACATCCTCACCACAGCCACCGACTACGGTATTGACAAGTGTTTAGACGATTCTGACAGATGCAATCATAACGGGCAGCTTCACGAATGTCGAGCGTCTCAAATAGCACTGTTTTACATTGCATTTCGCTGTCCCTTTTTTGCGATGGAGACATGACGCATTTTGTTTCAAACATCTCCGAGGCTATTGGACTTACTTCACGCTAGCGATATAACAAAACAACAGCACAGTGCACCCTAGGTAGAATAATGCCGGGGATTATAGAGCACATATTTGAGGGATCGGTTGGTTTTTATTCGCTGATCGTTTGACACCGTCCAGCGGTAAAAAGTTAAGATTTAGCTCCTAAACTTAACTGCAGGAGATTAAGGCATGGTTCATGCAATAAAAAATGCACAAGCAATTCTCAATCGTACTGATTGCTTTCGGTGGAAGCTGAACGCATCAACTTTACGACCCGTTCGTTTCCCGGCACGCCAGGCTCAGATTATTTTCCGAACCAAAACGGTGAGCAGCAGCGGGCGGCCTGTAGACTGCCCTGGCTTAAAAGGTAAAAAGTCTTTCGCGGGCGAAGGTACCTCGCGAGACATGCAGGCGACACCTTGTTTACGGACACCTTCCGTCCCCCCCGGCTCCCGGTTACGGAAATAAATAAAAGCCTCGCGCACTTCGCATGCAGCACGTTGCTGTTTGCGCATACAATTATAGCTCTACCCTCTGCCCGTTGCCTTTCTGAAGCTCTCTTGAGGGAAGTTGGTTGGACGACGCGGCGGGCCACGCGTTAAGGTTGCTGAACCTTGCAGCGGTGCATCTTAAAAACTCCAAGGTGCTTGGCCATTCGTCCATGGTCACGGTGTTCCACGTCTCTTCTTCGTTCACTCTTCATCTCCGGCTCTAGCGTCGTTCGAGTAACAGTTACTTTTACGACCTCACTGAGCGGTAGAGACGATGGGTGTAGCAGGCGATACCACTACCGACATTGCAAAAGCCCTCCCTAGGACCCTGCTAGTACTTCATTTGGTTGTTGTTCAGAAGGTCCACCAAGAATTGGATGGAACGGTAGGCGAAGGGACAACAAACAACTATAGGATTTCTGTTTGGCCTACTTTCGACGGTAAGTATCGTCGAGGACCGGGAGGTTAAGAAGGTAGCACGCTGTCGTAAAAAAGCCCATGCCAGTGAATGCAGTTTAACGCTAATGCTTGCTCATGTGTTGCTAGAGAATATCGCATTAGACATTTTAGGACCTATATTGATGAATTCTGGATCCGTCATAGTCAAAGGCTCTAACTTAGTCCTCCCAGGTATTATCCAATGATACTCAATATCCGAGATCCAATTGTACCATCCATCGGAAGCTGCTCCAATGTGCTGTCCAAAGGGCTCCCCAGAGTAGAACCATAAAGAAGCCCTGCCGGGCCGCAGGTGTACCATGCCGATCGGTAGCAACAGGTATCAACAGGTTTGTGCATGAAACGCCGAGCCTGATGATAGTGCAGCGTTCTGATGTTCGTGGTGCAGGCACCGATCGCTCCGATCAAGCCATCATCAGCTCGCGGCTTCAGCTCAAATTACTCTCCCCACCACCACCACACCCCTTCACCATACCGTGGAGTGGAGTTTATCCACCTTTTACCGATGATGGCGGTGTTGACCGCGAGTGGCGGGGAACTCCCGTCCGGCTCCGGGGTTTAATGTTTTGTTTTCGTGCCGTTTCGCTTGCACGAGTTCTGGTTTTCGAAAACAACCCTCCCGCTTGTCGTCTCTTTTCCTTTTGGTGGTTTGTATTTTGCTGCTCGATTCCAGGGAAGATACTGGACGGATGTTGGAGTTGTTGACTCTTCTTTATCCCCCGAAATTATGGTACATCCTAAAAGTGGTACAAGTGTCGGTGTGTGTTTCTACATGTATGAGTGTGTAGGGATAGAGGCAGACAAACCTACGTGATGCTAATGTACAGTAGGTATATGAGCGCCAATGATGGCAATGATGACGATGCACGTGTTCGCCTCAAACCTGTTCCGGGCAACGTCGTCGTTGTTGTTGTTTCTGTTGTCCTCGTCGGAAAGATATCTTTTTCACGTTTGCTTGCCTTTTTCCCTTCCATTTTCTACAACTTCCACCTCCATTAGGACTCTGGATGGTCCTTATAGACATTACTTCCTAATATGCGAAATCTATTTCTTTTTTCCGCTTCTTTTCCTCTTCTTGTTACAAATCTTTTGGCTTTTGCTAGTTTGCTTTTGTTG
>KE525142.1:35817-46432 GCA_000441895.2 Anopheles sinensis | reverse complement strand
GTTGTTGTGTGTGTGTGTGTGTGTGTGTGTGTGTGTGTGTTTGTGTGTATTTTTTTCATCTTCCTCTTGCCCTCTTCCCCGCTCAGGATACGATCGTTGGCATCCTAGGGCGATGTTATGAGGCTGTTTGCCTCATTTTGAGGTCTTCCTCGGTCCCCTCATTTCTTTGCTTTCGATCCTTCACCGATCCTTGCGTCCAAACGTAGGATGGACGTTCTGCTTCCCTCGAATGGGTCATTTTATTCAGTTTCCTTTTTGTTTTTTCTTCAACCAACTTTTCTCTCCCCCCGGTTTCTTATGTTGTGCCTTGGTTTCACGCTTGGCCGGTTTAATCCTGTTCGATCGTGTTTTGTTAGGGCGATCGCAAGGGGCTCGACTTCTGGCAGAGGCTCGTTCGTGTGCCTACGCCGCCGACCAGGCGATAGAGATAAAGAGAACGCGTTCAAACTCTCACGCGCGGTTTTCTGCGGACCGAGGTTTGGGAATGATTAAATCAATTTTACATCAATTTGTTGCCCATGCCTAACGTGATCCGTTTCCATCTCACGTTTCCGTTGCATCCATCTTCTGGTTCGGCTATCCGGTCGAACGAGCCATGACTCATCGACACATACGAGAACATCGAGTCCAGTCGCCGGGAGCTGTTTTAATCGCATCCAAATGAAAACAGAAGGGAAAAGAGCAAGTTTGACGAGTGTTAAACCACGAGACGCCGGGTTGACAAGTTGATGGTCTCCAGTGATGGTCCAATGCCGCACCAGGTGGGGGCAGTAGGGGAGCCGGTTTGAGGCGCGGGTTTCCGGGATACTGGGCCGGAACGATAAGATCGCGACTCTTGGCGACGGACTGAGCATTCTGCGACAGGTTCTTTTACGGTTTTCCTATCAGCATCCAGCCGTTGGAAGTCGTAAACCGAATTGTGCCAACCTCGCACGGTGAGGAGCCGTTGCACTGAGTCACGGAGATCCGGATGAAAGTTGATGAAGCAGAATTGAAGAACTCCTTCAGAAGTGGGCCAAATCAAACTGTAAATAAAAAAGAAATTATCTATTTTATTAAATCTAATAATGCGAATAATTAGAAATTCCTTATCAAATATTTGTGTGTACTTCACAATATTGACAAGTGTTTTGAAATAAATCAAAACGTCAGTGGCTGAAACAGTTTTATGCGAAACTCAAATGGTCAATTTTTCTTTTCGTTAAGGTTTTGTCCGTAAAAATTAAATATCTTAAGTAAACTTCTGAGCATACTGAGTCCGTCAAAGGTACAGTGTATAGAACGGTTTGAGGGATATATTAAAAATAACAATTAGCTTTGCGGTAAAGTTTAGAGTACTAAGAGTTAATATCGATATTTTTTTAATTAGATCTTCTTCCTACATAAAAATTAAATCTTCTAATTAGATCTTCTTCCGAAAAACATAAAAATCGGTCATCATCGGAAAAGATTTGACAACCGATGGTTCATATGTAAGGATAGAAACTACAATAACACCTACATAGCACATGTAAACGACACATATAACACATATAAATGGGAAAAGGACTCCACAACGTTGTCGACCCATTTGCCGTGTGCCCAAATAAAAGGCCAACGATCCGTTCTGCTGCGACGGGCGATAAAATATAATGATGGTGCGGTTTAATTACACTTATATTCCGCTCATTACCGAGCCGGCCAACCCACTGTGCTGTCCACCATGAGGGGTCGCGATCGGCAATCAATGTGTTCATCCGCACGGCCTTATCTCCCCCGAGATCCCCTTCAGAACCGCGTGTGAGGGGGAACTGGGGGTGTGTGTGTGTGCCTTTCGTTGCGAAACAAAACAAAGGCAAAAAGGCAAATAAAAGTACACCAAACAAACGGTGTAAATAAGAACCGCGAAAGAAACCGTCCGCGGCTAATCGCGAATCCACATGACTGGATTCGTTTGACTGCATGCTGCTTTTTGATAAACAAAACGCAAGTAGGAAAACGAAAACGGTGAGAGGGAGAGAGAGAGAGAACCCTCGCGACGAATAGACGGCCGCTTCATGGAGTCAAAACGGGATGGGATTCGCGGATAGGGGTGAGGTATGCAAACTGCAAACCCTGGAGAACCGGTTCGGGTTGGTTTTGATGCGCTGCACGCGCCAACCTTCCTCCCCCCATCCCCGCGAAACGTCTCCGAGTTGAGCTCGGTGTGGGATGAAATCACTGACCCGGGCGCCTCCTCGGTCGGCAGAATGGGGTCCTGCCGGAACGAGTTTCGATATGTCCATCCATGTGGACACCGATCGCACCACTGTGCGACCTGTTTATTTATTTATTTTCTTTTCTTTTTCTTCGCTCAAAATTCAACACCGGTAGCAACGGTTCGGGCCCCAAACCCCGCTTCACGTATGTATATCACACCGATCGTTTCATTATCTCGTTGTTTCGATCGATCGCTTCTTTTTCGAGCCCTCCACCGCTTCCTGCTCCTCTCGTTCGTCGTTCGAGAATTTATCTTCCTTCCCATCGAGGACCGCCTCGAGGACCTCTTGATTTGTTTTCACTTTGAATAATATCAAATCGCCTGGCGCGGGTCGTGTACAATTCAGTGTTAAAATAATAAAATCTAAAACGCACTGCTCGACCAAACCCGCATCCCTTCTGCGTGTGTAGGAAGGGAGAAAAAGAAGAAGAAAAAAAGACACTTCATCCGTGTGCGCCCATCCCGTAGTGCGTTTGAAAATTGGGCAAAAGTCACGAAACGAATCGAAAGTTCTGGTGGGAAAAAGGGCTGCGGTGGAAGCTCGGAAGCTGGTCCGGCAGGCAGAAGAAGAAGGAAACGGAGTTCGGGGCCCTAGAACACTGAACCCGGGGTGGAAGAACGGATGGAAGAAAAAAACAACAACAGGCCCTCCAATCTAATGGCCAGAGGAATCCCCTTCTCGGGGTTTTTTTCGGGGATGGCGGAAGGGGAGCTAACAAAACAAAAGCAAAACCCGAAAAGAAACTAAAAATGAAAAACACAACAAGAAAACTATACACAAATAATTACAAACAGAATCCGGAAAAAAAGACGGAACACAAACGGAGACGAAGCTGGCGATCGAAGAACGATCACGTTGACTTTTTCGCTGGAGGGGTGATGAAGAGGGTGCGTGGTCAAGAAATGGAATGGAGAGGGTGAGGGGGGGGGAAACGAACTCTTGGCGGAAGGGTGGGTCGAAAGCGAACGCGCACATTTTGGGGTTCGGTGTGTGTCATGAAGCTGTGCGTTGGAAATGGGTTTGAGGGCGAAGGGTGGGTCACCCCCTGCGGTCGGGAAAAAATTAAGTCACCTTTCCCCCGATAGCCTTTGTGTGTGTGTGTGTGTGTGTCTCTGTTGGTACTCGACAAGGCAGCGGAAACGTGCAACACGGTAGCAAAGTGGATTGCAACACGAGGAAAGCGAAGAGGAAAACAAGGAAAATCAAGTAAAAGGTTCCGATGTCGAATCAATAACAAAAAGGAACCCCTAAAGCAGACGGCACCACAGGGACGGACAGGCGAAGAAAACAACCCCTACACACACACACACAGACACACACACACAGACAGGAAACCCCGCAAACGGCAACGGACAAAAGGAAAAAGGGAAAAGAAAACAGAAATTTTGGCCCCGAAACGCGCATCGCATACGGAGATCGTTTGCGTCCCTTTCGCGTGTGCCCTTATTTTTCTCCTCTCTCCCACGGGTTTCCCACTCCCCCCTTCCTTTCGTTGTGGTGGGATCCTTTTGTCTTCGGGCGAGCTGTTCGTGTTGGTGGGCGAAAGAGGGAAAGCAAACCATCGAAGACGGCGATCGAAGGCGATCGAATGGTGCGTACGGAAAGGAAAAAAAAAACATTGTCAAGCATGGACGCATACAGTGACAGTACACAGAAAATCAAACGTTTATGAGTTTGTTTTCCTTTTTTTGAAGATTTAATTTTTTTTTCCCCCATCCCGCTCGAAACCGATAGCCCTTCAGGTAATTATGTCGCAGCACGCATTTTATGGGATCAACAAAAAGCGGTGGAGACGCAATTCGGTTGCATCATGAAAACTCGACCAATTGTTAATATTCCTTTGTAGAATAATATCGTTATATTTTTATGAGATGACCAATCGACAGCGTAATAAACAAAATCTCCATCCCGAGAGAAAAGAGACATTTGCATCGAGCGGAAGAACGGCCCGTCATAGGGTTTTCCCGTAAGCCGCACTTACTTTTTCGCAAAACGCACTTACTGAAGAAAACGTCAGTGCGCAGAGTCGTCGGTGTGTGTCGAGCGAGTTGACAAGAGCGCATCGCGGCGCACGCAAACAATAAAACGCTTAAATTCATCCCAACCATGGACACACCGGACAGTGGACGGACGGACGTGCGGTGCTGGTGCAGGGGAATGGCGCAAGTCAATTAGAATCCGACCCCGCGATCCTTTTCCTCAGTGTCCCCCGTCACCCACACAACAAACGCGATGTTTGATCGACGGTGCACCGGGACGTGGGTATTACGAAAATGGTGCGAATGACGGATGCTGTCATTCGGCAAATTGCATCCTTTTGTCCGACAAGCTGATCTGACGTTCGTTGATGCGGCAACAGGTTGTTCGACGATTCCCGAGGCCGACTTTGACAAACCACACCGATGTTGACTCACGAATCTCTATGTGAACGATGGAAGTAAAAATGAAAAGTGAAGCAATAAAACAGGACATGCCCGGTGCGATAATTACGAAATATTAATCTAATCATAGCGTTCATGGGAAAGATTTCAGGCTGTCAAAATACGAAATATTTAGTTTTGATTGTATATTAAAATTTTTATTGAGTAGAAAAAATCAGTGTGATAATTCGCATCAGTGTTTTTAACTAAAGTACCAGGCAGTTAAAGTCGGACACCTGAAAGCCGGACAGTCTTTGAGTTTTATTGTCTTGTTTTCTAAAACTGATAACATTTCGAACGTTGCAGGCCACTTTTCCTACCCTTTCTCTATACTGATATGCAGGAATAATTAATGAAAACGGTTTATTTGCGGAAATAATGAGATGAAAGTGGAAAAAGAGAGGCAACATATTTTTTTCGTTTTCCTTCAATCTTTTGATTGAAATTATTAAAGAAAATATAAAAATCTGTAGTTAGAATGGATGTTTAGAGGAGTGTGTTCAGCTGCCCGATACAAGTGTGTCAGCTTCTGAAGAATGTGAAGTGAAAAAAAACGCTTTATCCATTTTTGACGATTGTGACACTTTTTTCTATTTTTGACGATTGTGACACTTTTTTCACGCACCCAGCCCGTAGTAAATCGATACAAAAGAACTATTGCGACAGCCAACCAGTATGGGGCGATGGCCGCATGGTAATTGCGATTGGTGCGATCAATAGCGCGATGGCCGCCACCTCGTTGAAACAGTTAGCTTGCGTTATCAAAGCGTTACGGTTTGATTTGATTTTGGAAAGCACTTACGTCACAAATGTCGTCCACCGAGGTATCGCGCTAAAAGTCAAAACTAACAAAAAGAACTCCTAATTTGATCTATTTGGTGATTTCTGATCCCATTATTTTATTTAGGTTGTAATATTATCTCGATTGTTTGGAGCCACGTTTTGTTTGCATCCCACTGTAAATATGGAAAACTCCTGTCGATCGGAAGCAACCATGTATCTTCACGACAGTATCGAAAAAAAACCTCCCACACACACACACACACACACTCTTTAGCAACGAGGATCGGTTAGGCGAAAGGCAACGAAGGAAAAAAAAGGGTCAAATACATCAAAACCCCAATGCGCTCTGATAAGTGTCAAGCAAGCAATATGTACACATGCGATAATAAAATACTGCGCAGTGGATTCTGGATGGATATGGAAAAGATGGATGGACCTGTGGGAGGAGGGGGTGAAGAAAGGAAAAGTGGCAAACCACCAGCGGGAGAAAGAACCGTACATAGGCACAGCATAGAGGAGCATATATCGGAACAACCTGTTAGAGAAACCGGAGCGGCTTCGAGAAGGGAAGGAAAGGAAAGGTGCGCAGTTTAGAACGAGTGGCCAGAGGGACCAAAGAAAAGGGCTACGGGAGGAAAGAGAGAGAGAGAGAAAGCCTTCCCTTGTCACCTCCTCATCTCGGTCAGTTTGGTCCGAAACGTAAACAAAATCTACTTTGGCCTGAAAAAAGGCGAAGCTGTCATATGAAGAAGTCTCCGGTTGGCGGCGCAATGGATGAGGAAGGGACGCAAGGGCAACGGAGGTGGAAGAGGAGGATGAGGGAAGGAATCAGTGCGCGTTTGATCGTGGCAAATATTGAGGTTATACGCGCGGGCCCGATCGATGGTTTTTATTTTTCTTTTCAAATTTCACTTTATTCCGCGTTTATTCATCCGTTTTCTATTCTTATTACTTCTACTTCACGCTCGTTCTCGCGGGACCCCGCGCCCTCGAGGGAAGTACTGGTTTTTGTATCGCGATGCTCGCGGACACACATACACACACACACACACGCTCGGAAGACGATCGTTCTCGGTAGTCGAAGCACACAATAGCACCGATCGTATCCCGCGGAGTCCCGCGTTTGCAATGGCGGGCGAAAGCGAGACAGCCGCCATCGTCGTGCGTGTGTGTGTGTGTGTGGTTTCCTTTTTCCCGCCAGAACAGAGCGCGCGATTGTGTCCGCCGATGGAACCGCCACACGAGCCGTGTCGGTGTGTGTGTGTGTTCGTGAGTCCTGCGCGCGCATCAAGATAGGAAAAAAACCCGCGAACAGCCGAAGAGCCGTTCGGTGCATTCACCCCATCCCGCTTTGGCACACTCGACCATGCGTGTTTTTCCTCCTTCTCACTCTCTCACCATCCTTTCGTTCGTGCACTCACCTTCTCTCTCCCACTCACAGCTAACCCTGCGTGAATATCCGGATGCATCCTTGTTCTCGCACACACAGAAGTACGGCAGGCTGTTGCTCGTGTACACCGTACATCCCTTTCGGGGAAAGGGAACCCGAGTGCGTGTGGTTGTATTGGTGTCCTTGCGCACGCGCGCGCACACCATCCGCGGACCCTTTTGCCGAGGGCGAGATCTCGGCTCGTTCTCGAACCGTTCGGTCAGTTCATCTCTAGCGCTCAACCCAATCGGACGTGCTTTTTCAGCCACAGCTCCCGCGAGACAAATAAAAAGAAAACACCCAACACGGTGGAAGATTCCCACAATTCCGAAACAACCAAAAGTACTTGTTGTGTGTGCCGTATTCTGTGTATACGTTTCGAGCCGCTCGTGTGCTCTTGTGTAACTTTTATTTTAAAATAAAAAAAAAGGGAATAGTTACAACCCGTGCTGCGTGTGCAGTTCACTTGCGTGTGGGTGTGCTTGTGCGCGAGAGGTTAAAAGGAAAAAAAAACAATCGTTTAATCGCGAAAACACAACGGCGAGGTCAGCGAAGTGTGCGAGAAATCCTTTACGGTCGATGGAATCGAAACCGGAAGTTTACCTGTGAGTGCGAACGAAGACACACACTCGAACGAAGTCCCAAAGACCCTAAAACCAAAAACCAAACAACGGGGGGGGAAAAACCCGTCACCGAAAAGACAAAGAATCGCACGAACGTTGTTGTTGTGTTTCCTGCCAACAAGTTGTTTCGCAACAAAGTGAAGGAGCAAAAGTCGGCAAAGTATGGCGATCGCATTTTACATTCCCGTGCTAGACGATGAGGCGGAAAACCAGCGCCTTCTGCAGCAGCAGCAGATGGTGCTGCAGCAGCAGATCCTGCTCCAGCAGCAGTACCATCTGCAGGCTCAGCTGCTCCAGCTCCAGCAGAGCCTTGGTCAGCAGCAGCCGCAACAATCAGCAGAAGTGTCATCAGCAGCAGCAGCGACGTCGTCGCCGTCAGTGGCCACTCCGTCGCCGGAAGTGACTTTGCCAGCGGAAGCAACGGTTCCAACACCGACCAACGCCGCCGCCACTGACAGCTCCACCCCATCAACCTCCGCACCATCAGCAGGGGTCACGGCCAGTCCGCAACCAACAACCAACAACAACAGCAACAACACCGCACCTCCCAGCACCCTGCACAGCAACCACCGTTCGCAGCTGATGCGGCTGGCGCTGTACGAGATCCTGTTCCGTCACGTCATGGACAGTAAGTATCGGCCTTCCGGTCCACCCGCCGCCTAACAGTGTAACCCCAGTGTTGTGTGTTTGTGTGCAAAAGGTGTCCGTGCGAAAGGTGCTAACCGTTTCCGTTTGTTTTTCTATCGTGCATTTTTTTCCCCCGCTTAGCGACTCCGGGCCGCAGCCGGTGTAAGCTCTGCAGCAAGCTGTGCTACCTGCTGCGTAAGGTGTGCTAAGCGTCCCCGTCATCACCATTCATCACCATCATCATTTCTACGAAAAACAACTACCACTACTCGAAAATGGACCCGCACTTTGTCCCGCCGGAGAAAAAAAAACTCAAATTAAAAAAACACAAGCAAAACACATCTCGCAAGGAAAGGAAGGAAGAAAGTAAGCAGATTCCGGAACATCCGGATATCCTTTTCCAAGCCCAAAAAAGTAAAACACACATCATCCCCCGCGGAGGGAGGGGGGAAGGACATCGAACACACGAACGGCGAGAGAACGGCGTGCCGCGTGAAGAAATGGAACAAACGACGACGACGACGACGACGAAAAACGGGAAAACGGAATGCAGATGGAAGGAAGCGAACACAAGATATTTTCGTGTTTTGTTTTCTACCATTTGATTTGCGAAACAACTTACAACACCTACGCCAGAACTGCCGACGGCGTGGCGTGTATGCGGCTGTGACTCCACTCTTCAACGCCAGCGGGGCGTGCGCTTCCTCTCGAGCTTGTGTAGGGTGTGCGATGTTCCTGTCGAAAGGACGACAACACCGAGGCCCCGGATGAGGGCGGGTTTTTCCTCTCAACCATTCCGAAATTCGGTAAGTGAAGTTTGGTTTTCTTTGTCATTTCTCAAAACATTGGCCGGCAGTGGTTTTAATGTGCGACCTATCATAGTTTTGTGGTCTTATAGTTTTCCTTTTTCTTCCTTTTCACTTTCTCTCCCATCGCTTAGAACAACAATTAGAACGGATTCTCTGATCACCGGAGATGGTTTGTCTTCAGCAACGTAACCAACAACACGGTCATCGATGGACAAGCGGCGGGACGGGGCGGGGAAACGGCGACGACGGTGTGTCAACACACACCCCATAGTCTTAAGGAGCAGCAATTCGTGAGCAGAGCTTTTCCCTTCTCGAACCATATATATATATACACATATATAACGATATAGATTATTTTCCAAGGTTAAGAAGCGATGAGGTTGCTTGAGTGTGTTGTTTTTTTTTAATTCTTTATCTGTGCTTTATATTTTCTTACTTTCTACCATTTCATTAATTATTCATTCATTTTTCGTCATAAGTCATTTGTTTTTCACGCAGTGGGTAACACACTTCCCTTTTTGCAGGAAGAAAAGGAACAATTTTTGTTGCGTGCGCGCAAAAACCGGCAAAGATTTTTAGTTTTAGTTTAGTATGTTTACTTTACTTTTTGTTTGTTTCGTAAATTTGATTTCACCCCGAGTGGGAAAGAAAGAGGAGATCGAACGCGTTAGGGTAATGGAAAAAAAAGGATTAAGGATTTGAGCCACAAAACCCTTGTGGCTGCGACGAATGGATTAGCATTTATTGGGCGGAGAACCGATCGAACAAGTTTTCGCACGAAGCATATACTAAAAAAAGCATTACACTAAAACTGTGCACACGGAAGCGCGAAGCGTGTGTGATGGGCGAACAATTCTTTTTTTTTTTAATTTCACATTACTATCGAAACTAACTAAAACACATTAAACGAATGAAGCAACAAAAGAAGAAAATTTAATACAAGAAAGCTACAAACTGATAAAACATAGTTCAACTAGCATGTAAGCATTATATGGCTGTAGGGTTTACCTTCATGTTGTGTTTTACATTTCTCTGGATACATGGAACGGCGAAGATAGCGAGGCGGGCTATCTCGTCGTACGGACACACAGCATGCAAACTGGGCCAAAAAGCGCACGAGAGAGAGAAGATAAACTAGAATCGACTGGAAGAGAGGACCCCCGAGGGTCGTTGACCGTAGGAAGCGATGGGTTTGCGTTTCAATCTCATCAAACGTCACCCAGTTGATTCGCATAAATGTAAGCATAACTAACCATTATCAAAAGTCACTTTTCCCCTCATTAGTGTGTGTGTGTGAGTGTGGGAGTCGCAGGATTTTTTTTAATGCATTTCATCCCGTTTTCATTTCTTTGCGCTCGGGTCTGACGGAAAGCAGAATTTTCGAGCAAACGTGATCTTTAACAATTTAATTATTATCATTTTTTTTTGATTACTCACTCTCTTTAGTTGTATGCTTCGTTCGGTCGCGCGAAAAATACACATGCATTAATTTATCTAGTTTAAGCGTATCCAATTGCGTAGAAAAGAGGAACAAAACAAACGAAAATCAGCTTTCAATTTTTCGCCTCGTTCGAAAAAACTGTATCTCATTCGATCGTCCACCTGAACGGGGGGGATACGGTGGGTGTGTTCCTGTGTGCTTGTGGGAGGGGTTAAAGCGGTGGAAAGCGGAAAACGGTTGTGT
>KE525142.1:19597-35797 GCA_000441895.2 Anopheles sinensis | reverse complement strand
CGGTTTCAGTAGCGCTACGCGCTTTTCACTCCACATTTCCCCCCTCAGCCACCCCTCCACCCCCTCCCCCCATGCATCGTGAAACCGACACCCGCAACCACCCGGTGGGCGGTTGGAAAAACCAACCAACCAACCAACCAACGAACCTTGCGCGCCCGTTTCGGGTGCGTCTTAGTATATTTTTGTTTCTTCACCAATCGTGTAAGCGGAAGCCTATTTTAAATGTATATTATTTTTTGTAAACAAATGTGTTTCTCCTTTTTTTTATTTTAATCATCCTTCAGTTCGTTTTTCGAAATGACATGAATTATCTTCCGTTTTGACTTCGCTTCTAGTGCTCTGCCTTCTTTATGGTTCTATCCCTCCGAGGATGACGTTTTACTGGATAACTAGAACTTTTTCCCTTTTTTCCTTTCCTTTCCCCTCATTCCCCCCACATTTCCCGGGCAGTAATCGAACCTTGTTGAAGTGTGTTTTTGTCCCACGAACGAAACCCCCAGGAGATCGGTTAGTGGAAGCGAAACGAAACGAAAAGTGAAAAAAGGGCAAACGGGAAGTGGTGTTTAGCGTTTAAGGAAAGCAAACAATGTGATCATTAGTAGAGCAGCTAAGCCAATAAAGAAAAAGCACAGCATTAAACTAAACATATATATATATATATATACATACATCCGGCAGACATGCGTGTACCATTTTATTTCGGTCGGGAAAATGATGAAAGAAAAACATGGGATAAAGGGTTTTTTTTTGTTTTAAATTGCATCATAAAGTTCATCGTTATCTGTAACCCTTGGATGACAAATGTTTCCACGATTTCCCACCAGCACAAAGAAAAGGGAATCGTACGATACGTTCGGAAAAACGTTAGATAACACTGGAAAGTCGACAACCGGCCGGTGAATGTGTACACATTTACTCACGGAAGTCAACGCCCCCGAATCGGTCGCTAATCGGTGACTCTTCGTGTTGCGTTTAGGGCAAAGCACTTGATGACATGTCGGTGGCAAAAGAAAGAAAAAAAAAGCATGCGGGAAACGGTGATGAAAGATAAACGAACAAAAACAAATCACCGGGCGTCCAACAACAGCAACAGGGTGGAAAAAGGGCACGAACTGGGAAAACACTCCCGGGTTGCGGGTGTTGCGAATTAGTTTTCCCTCTTTTATCCCCTCCTCCCGACCGTTCCAACGCCAGCGGAAGGTAGGGAAGAGGAGGGGTTTGGTGATCGATGCAATGAACTCGATTTGCGATAAGGAAAGGAAAGAAATTAAATTACGTGCAAAACCCAAAACAGGGAAAAAATAAAATCTCGCAGATAAAAGTTTCGCAACACATACTTGGGAAAGCTGGTTGAGGACAGGGGGAAAAACGGTTACCTAGTGACGGTTTCCAGCGAACAAAACGAACCGGAAAAAAAACTGGTGCGGGAAAACATGAGAGGTGAATTACGTCGGAAATTAATAGATTGGATTTCAGCGCTAAGGTGACGGCAAACAAAAAGAAAAACAAGAGAGATGAAGAGAGGGATAAGAGAAAAGAAGCACGAGTGAGGTTACCAAGGCGAGCACATTGGGATGTTGGGAAGCATTTTCCGAGCCCTCCGTCCGTCCCTCTGTTTTAAAAGTTTTTTTAACTTGAACGTTCGCGTTCACCTCGCACGCGAATTTTCCCGCATATTTATGCTACAATTTTATGATTCGTTGCGTTGCCGAAACCCTCACTGAGGGGAGAGGAGGGTGGGAGAGAGCCGTAAGAGATGAGATAATGTTAATCTCGAAATCGAATCAAACAGCACCCGTCGGGTTTTATTCTTCTTTCCCTTTTCGCCTTCCTTTACTCGATTGATTGAACTCAGGAACGTTTTTGGTAACGTGCATTGTGTCACTAATAAAAAAAATACAAAAAACTGATAAGACAAGTACACACAGGGCCGTGGTTTTTTGAAGAAGTCTATATTTTGCATTTATTAGTTCCCACCCCGTACATCACCACGACCGGTTGTTTTTTAAGGAGAAGCTGAATGTAGCGGAAGGTAAGGCATATATGCACCGTCAAGTAAATTGGGAATTATTTTGAAAGAAATTCCTCAAAACCCGCTGGTTAAGGCTGCTCAACTTTTAACAATTCTGATGTGCTTTAGATTAGCAAGTTTCATCAAGGTTTCTTCCATTCAATGTAACCTGTTAGGTGAATCTAGTCTAACTTTTTTCATGTTGTATTTAAGGCGTTTTTCTTAACAAATATTAATAGAAAGAGAAGAAATATTAATATTTCCTGCCTAATGAGTTTGTCTAAATAGACAACACGAGTGCAATGAGGGTGAAATAAATGCTTCCTTCAGTTGTTGTAGTGTGCCACTGTTAATGACACTGTGTGTTGTATGTGCACAGCAACATACAAACACATTAATAAAATCTCTACTCTTGACTGATTTGTCCACGATATCATAGTTATTTTTATTGAAAAATGTAGGTACGTTGAAACTATTCAACGAGGTATTCAACGGAATGTGACTTAGTTATCTACTTGCATTAGACTTTTACGATCACATTTGTCTATTGTTTGTTTTAAAATTTCACTAATATTAATAATTATAATTACTGAGAACACGGGAGTATAATCATGCTATTTTAAAGTCATTTGTGTAGAATTTTTATTTACAGTTCAATATAACAGATAAACTTAAAGTACAACAATCAACCAGTTGAAACATGTTGAAAAAGTGCAAATTAAAAAAAAATGAGGATCAAAATGAATTATTAATTGAAACACGTTGACATATTTGAATAGGTAATTGACAGTCCATTTAAAAGGGGTTAAATTCCTCTTTCAAAACATTAAAGTGATGTTTTAGGTACCTGGCCCGCGTTTTCGAGTTCTTTTCAATCATCTGGCTGCATGCGGGAAGCTTGTGCCGACCCCTGGGCTATTTTTTAAAGCTTGTGCCGACCCCTGGGTTATTTTTTAAAAGCTTGTGCTTAATGGTTCTGATCAGCAAGTGCTGAGTACTTTTTAAATTTCGTCTTTTCTTAAGAATAATTGATTTAAAAGATTGATAAATGCCTCATCTTAAAACACATTGTACCATTAAAGATCTCTTCTGAGTTCCACAAATTTAAAATCCCAATTGTTTCGCCAAAAGGTTTCTGCTTATAAAAATGTAACGAGCAACGGAAAAGATATGCACGTCTTTTAAAACAAGTAAATGAACTTTTTGCCCCTCCGTTGCATATTGCCCCACTTTCCCTTTCGGTCCTTTCTGGTGCGCTTTTCGTTTTCGTCCGTGCTCGTTTCCGCTTCCGGCACTTTCCCAACCCGGAGGAGCGCATGGTAAGAGAACATAATTTGGGGATGAAGAGTCTCCTTGTCTGACTGTTTCTGGAAATCACTTGTTTGTGATCCGTGATAAATACGAGCCTGGCTGTTTTTGTGTGTATCGACTGCTGAATCTTGGCAAAGAACAAAAACCCCGGGCCAAAGACAAAACAAAATATCGGCAGCGATAAACTTCTGGTGCAATTTCCGGAAACTAGTTTCGGGGCTGGCGCACTTCAACGGGTCGGGAGTTTTTCCTCCGCCGGAGCGTGGAGCCTGCCGAACATATTTGCATATTTGCCAACTCCGGCCGCGACGCGGCGGAAGGAAGTCAGCTGTTAGATTTAACTATCGGAAGTTCGGTACTTTACGAGCCGGGCGGAACGAAAACGCTGCCGGCAAAAAGGGTGGCTGACGTTACTAATTCGCCATCTTCTCCGTGCGCTTCCGGTACGGGAAGGCGAAAAGGCGGGCCAAGAAACGTTCGGCGACGTTCGGAGAAATCCGCCCGTCAAACCCCCGGAGTCGGGCCCGTTTCGGATCAATCGGTAAACTGTCCTTCATCGCCGGTCGTGTTTTGACGACCACCGGATTGACGTGCTCGCACATCCGCGCTTTGGCCGGGCGCGGAAAAACCCATCGACGTGACGCACGCACGGTTGATGGCTCATAAATATTTAATTTTTGACAGATAAACGGCCCCGGGACTCGCTCAGTGCGCATTGTTTTCTGCGAGCGGACGCCCCGGTTCGGACCCCCGGGGACCGAGAGTGCTTTTAATTTACCCGGCGACCGGCGGTGGGGTGTGAAAATTTTCACGCTCGATTCCTCCCCGACCCTCGGGCCGATGGGACGCCAGGAAGGGAAAATATGGGAAGGGAACAATCGAAACATAGAAATGGCACAAACCACATATCGTTTATCGTTTATATCGGCACACTCGGGTTTGATCGAGAAATGGCTTTCCAGGAAGCAATAGGAAAAGCTAGGGACCGGAAAGCGATAAAAGGATGGAAACTGGGAGGAGATAGAACGCGGGCCTGGGTTCTGATGTACCGATGGCACGCGGGGCAAGGGAAAGTGGCACACATGCAATCAAAATATTAAAAATCAGAGATGTAAATATTTTCGGAATTGATTTTATTGTTATGGTGCGCCGGCCAGTTGGGAGGCAGGCCGGAAAAGCTGGGGGAAAAGCGGAAGCACCCGCTCGTACGCCGATGCTTCCAGGCGAGCCGTAACCCATCGCGTCGGGTTTTTCACCAAGGGAACGGTTACATATTACCATCAGACAATTTCAAGGAGGATATCACTCTATACCGCATTAGAAAACGCTCCCTGGAAATCTAATTTAAAACAACTGAGAATTTCCTTCCACGAGAAAACAGGAATATATTTGTTTCAAGTTCGTGAAAATCCAGTCAAAAGGTGTCAAATACTGCTGCTTAAATTTACAGGCTTTATATGATTTCAAATACAAAAACAAATTCCTACCAGAAGCAATGACAAGCATCTTTTCGGTATAAAATATCAACATTGGACATGAAAAACAAATTACTTCAAAAAAGAACAATTTAGAAGAATATTTAAATTAGGCGCTCAAAACGAGTAAAACAAATTAGAAACCACTCCTTGGGAACCTAATGTAAAACAACTGAGAATTTCCTTCCACGGGAAAACAGAAACAAATTTTTTTGAAGTTCGTGAAAAATCAGTCAATTTTCAATTATTGTAAATGAAGAAAACATTTAAATGTTGATAAACTAATGAAAATTGAAATGAGTGAGTAATAAAACATATAATTCATTTCATGGTTTTAAATACTGTTCCTCAAACTTGCAGCCTTTCTATGATTTTGGATACAAAAACAAATTCCTACCAGAAACAATGGCAAGTATCTTTTTGGTATTAAATAACCAACAGTAAGCAATAAGAGTAAATTACTTAAACAAAGATCAATTAATAAGAATATTAAAACTAGGCGATTAAAATGAGTAAAATACAATCGATATGACGACGAACAGTTTCTTGTAGAGGAATACGTGGACGTTTTTGAAAAGTAAGGATTTTTGAGTAGATGAAAAAACGGTAACTTTTTCTAAATGAAAAAGATCAATCGACTAAATTAATAAATCTAACAAATAAAACAAATAGCTAGAGAGAGTACAATTGCGATCATGAATCACGTCATTTAGGACTGGAACAATCAATGAAAAGGGTATTTAAAATTCTATTGGTTATGTTTTCTAACTTCCAGCTAAACGAAAACATACGAAAAACATAGATCTAAGTTTAATTTTAATATCATATGAAGGGAAACATAAAAGTGAATTTTGTGCAAAGAAAAACTGCAGAAAAACAACAAAAAAACCGAATTAAACTAAATAAAAAGATGCTTTATGGATATAGAAAGGAATATTTAATTTAACAAAAGAAAAAAAACAAAACGGCAAACAGAAAACATAACGTAAATTGATGAAATAATAAACTCGAAAGAATTTTTCCCATTCGTGTTCCAATCCAATCGACTGTTTGGTTTCATTCTTCAGCCATTCGAACAAAATAAACGGTCAGTTTGATTTCATTTGATTTTATGATGTCACCCCTCCTTCCTCTCCCCCTCCCAGGCACCACCAGATTTCCTTCTCCTTTTCTGTTGCTATTTAACCTTCGATAATTTATGTACATGTTTGATGTTTCGTACTATTTTTTTCCCTTTTTGTTGTGTTATCGTCTTGTTTACGATGTTCGCACACTTCAGCTTCCCGGTGCTGCTGACCTACCACAAAGCGTGCGTGCGCGTGTGTGTGTGTGTGCTTTTGTAATCTCCCCGTTTAGGCTGTTTGCTCTTTCGATGCAATCATTCGCACATCTCAGACGCGTACCAGCAGCTTCCGTTCGACGTCATTCTAATGTCATCATAATTTATTGCCTGCACGTTTGTGAGTGAGTGAGTGAACGGTGATTTCTTGTTAACAACATCACTGTCATCAGCGAGAGAGAAAAAAAGCCAATACCCAGCGGGACCTATTGTTTCCGAGTGTCCCTTTTCCCTTCCCCTCCCTCACGCACGCCCGAAGGGGAAGTTGTTTTTTTACGCTGTCCTTTCTATTGTATGAACAATGCGAAATTCACAAAGCACGAAACGAGGAGATGCAAAAAGATGATGTTGAAAGGAAAAAAACCGATGCGAGTTAAAAAAAAAAGCAAGCAGGGGATGAAAAGTGAAGCTGCTGGACACAGATGCACACTCACACGTGACACACGCATTCGCTGATGTGTGGGCCGATTGATTTGAAGGGTTCATCAAATCAAATCAAATTCAAATAAATGCGCCTCGCACGAAGTGCGCCCGCCCGGACACGTGCCCGTCGTCCCACCCGGTTTGATCGATCGGGTTTTGTGGGAAGGAAATCGGTGGAAAACCACCGGTGGACGTATAACGATAAAGTGGGATAGAAAGAAAAACATAAAACACACAAAAACCAGCGAGCAGTTCATCGAATCACGAAAGTGCACTTCCTGGGTGACGAGTTCATGTTTTTTCGTCCTCTCGTATTTTTATTTATATTGATGCTTCCTGACGGACGCGCCGCGTGTCCGAACACCGCTTGTCCACCCTTCCGCATCAGAAACCCGCTTTTCCCCGACCCAAGAGAACCCGGTGACCGATGAAGATCACCTGACACCATAAATAACAATTTCCGCCGAAAGTGTCATGTTTTTTTGGGAGAAATTTTTTATTTTCGAATTTTCTTTGTCCAAAACCGGGTGGGGAAAACTATGGTTGCCGCCGAATAATAAACGATCCGTCCGCCGTCGCCTTGTCACCGCAGTGTCCAGTGTGCAGCAGCCAATATGTCAGAGGCTGGCTAATGGCTCGGTCGGCCTGTCAGAAACGACACGGTCACACCATGTCCAGCTTGCTTCCGCTTCTCCCCTTGCCCCGTTTCGTTTCTAATCTCAACCTATCGATGTCTAATATTAGTCCTGTTACTGTTTTTCCTTTGTTGTGTGTGTTTTTTTCCTTTTGTGTTTTCCCTGTCGTCGCCTTGTTTTTGTTTTTTTGCGTTGACCCGCGTTCTTCTGGTTTTGAGCCTGAAGTGTGCCGGAAGCTGCTGTTTTCCGCAGAGTGTGTTTGTATGGTTTTTTGGGTCAATGTGTTTGAAATCTTTTTTAGGACCCCAAGTTTTGAGCACCGGACACTAGTTGCGTTCCTTTCCGAAAAGGATAAATCAATCGAGGGAAGACGCTGGTTCAACATTGTATGTTTCTCGTGCATTAATGCACTCTTCACATGAAACTGTTATTGATTAGGTCTGATGGATTCCACAAGACCCTCCAACTGCCATAAATATTTTAGAATGTAGGGGCTCCTTGGGTAATAGGCACCACTCAAGGAATACTGATCAATTTTCAATTAAATTCTCTAGATTGAATGGTTCTTTAAAGATGAATTTCTGTATGGTCTGTTAGGGAAAATTTGCCGTTTTTGCTAAAAACAATAATAAATTTTAAATTTTCTAAAAAGTTAAATTTCAGAAAGATTTGTAACGAGTTGAGGCAAAATGCATCACAAAATAAAGGTACAATACACTCGTTAAATAAACAATTTGGAGATCAATAAAAAAGTTATAAAATTTGTTGTGATTTGATCGGATGTAAATAATTTTTAAGAAATCAATGCAATCATTATTAATCAACATCTTTATTTTAAATGTTCAGGAATCGTTCTAATTTGTTTACAAACTGACGCATTTCGCCCGGAACTACGGGGTGCATTATGCCCCAGTTCAAAATTGGACATATTTTTTGCAATGTTTATTCCATAGCGAAGTGGTAAGCATTACATCAAAACCTTTCCTTTTTGGTTTTAGTTTTTATTTTCGTTTCTTTTCATTTATAGCTATCAAGCTCGCTAGAACTAGACACCAAAACTCAGGGGTGCATATTACCCCAGCCACCCCTAGCTTCTTTTATTCCCTCTTTCCAGCCTAACGTAGTCCATTTTCGGGTCGAGTTCAATTCGGACAACGAGGGGAGCAAAGGGAAATGAAAAATGGCCGGGATGACATTTGATTTGAGCATCCTGCAAATGATTGAATTGTACGGTCAAGCTTACCACTCGTCCAACCGGTGCACAGTTCGCCCCGGACCGATCGGTTTATCATTGGAGATGCATTTCGGCTTTTTTCCGGGGTTTTTCCTGTCCTACCTCAAGGTGTGTTCTGATTTTTCCCTCTCATCTGATGAGCTTCTACTTTTGAATTAAACGGTTTCGGATGGTGTCATCATTTTTAATGACCTTCGTACCGATTTTTCTAAACCTCCGGATGCGTTGGGTGCGTTTGTGTGTTTGTGTGTGCTGGTGCGCCATTTCTTTAATGGTGTCCCCGGCGTTGAAATGGACGCTGGACTGAGGTATTAAAAAAAGAGACGTTTCAATAACAGCACTTATCGGGTTGTTAAGCCGATACACTCCAATCGAATTGATGACCTGGTGGTCAAACCAGGGAAAAACTTGTTGAAACTGGACGTGGTAGTAGGGGGGTAACGGGGGGGCAGAAGTTAAGCGAACGGAAAACTATTATTTTTCCTTTGCTCGATATTATTATTTTTCGCTCGGCAAAAGAGAGTGTAATAGATTTTATTGTTATGGAGCAGCTTTTTTTCCCTTTCCTGTGTCCTCCTTTTCTTTTTTATGATTTCATCTCGGATTCAATGAGCAGACAGTTGTTGCTATTGTTGTTGATGTTTTTTTGTTTTTTTTTTGTCGTTCACCTCTGTTGCACACCAAAGTGGAAAGCGTGTAGAAGATATCTCCGCAAAGTGGCTCGAGAAAAGCGGAAACACATAAAGGAAGCATACCATGTCCCACTTGAAATGAGTGGAGGAAAGAGTAGGGGAAAAAGGAAAAGAGGGAGATGGCCTCGTTACCTTCGAGAAAAAGCGACCGGTTGGAAAACTATCAGCTCGCGTTTCCTTTTCCACCCGGTTGCTGAAAATATTCTCTTGGAATGCAATTGATTTTCGAAACATCCAGCCCAACGCTCGACATACAATTGCAAGAGAGTATGTGTGTGTGTGTGAACGCGGGAAATCGTTATTGTTTCGGGCACTTGATTTCGTCGCGAAAAACTCGGCACGGCTCGCCCTCTTCCGCCAAAACGTCAAATGCCAGCAGAAGAAACCAAGAATTCCAAACAAGGAAAGCGCTTGTTGGGGTAAGGACGTGAAGGGTGGGGGGGGAAACTATCCGTCGCTTCAGAACCGTTGGCTTTCTTCCCCTGTTGCGGAGATCTCCTGAGGATCCCTGAGGAGGGGATGCAATTGAAGATTCATATACCATGCTAGACTTATGTCGATCGTAAAATTTAACGATTATGCCGCTGAGCGTCCAATGTCGCTTAGCTGAAGCGGTTTCGCCTCGTACGGCGTTGTTTGCGTCCCGATCGGTATCCTCCACCCGCTTCGCCTAGCACATCATCTTTTGTTCGCCCGGAAGACGCAGAAGACGCCCGCAAATAAAACGGTATTGGCAAGCAATACAGTTGCTGGCCAGGAACCTCTTGGCCCGCCCACTTTCGGCCCGGGACGTCTGCGGGACAACGTTCGAGTCGAATGGATGGATTTCCGGAAACGCCGGCACCATCGCCATCATCATCATCATATCGCCATCCATCCATCCATCCATCCATCCATCGGAGCATTTCCGCAATGGATTTCCACACCGAAGGACGTCCGATACGATGTCGTGGAAGGGAAGGGAGGGACGTGTGAGTGTGTGTGTGTGTGGCGATTGAGTTGGCATTTTTCTCCGGTGCTCTCTGGTGCTACTCCTTTGACACTAATTCTACCCATCATCCTGACCATCGACCGATTCCGAGCGTCCTTCTTTCTTTCTTCCGGACAACGTCATGAGACTAGCGGAAAGAAAAAGATTAAGGGTAAGAAGGAGGGGGGAGGGTGGGAAGGGAGGTTCATAAGAACGTTAACCACATGAATCTATACATGGTACTTGGAATGAATTTCGTCAACCGGCAGAGAGTCCTCCAGATTTAGCAGTACCAGTGAAAAGTTAACCAGTTTTCCAGTTTTTCGGAGACAGAGCAGGATGGCGGTAGAGGCGGGAAAGCAGTGAAGCAAGGTCCTGGGAATGTCCCATGGCAAATCGGGGAACGATCCAAAACAAATCTCGCTCCCAGCAAGCTCAAGAACGTCGGTATAGACAGGGAGTTCCAGCTACGGAAAAGGATAAACGTTACGAATGGTTATTTAGGGGAGGAAAAGAGAGGGCGTGAGAGGTGGGGAAGGCGTGAGTGCAGCGTGAAGATGAGTGGAAATCAGTTACGTTTTCCATCACGCCAACTACCCACTTCATGCAATTGATCCCTCGAGGAAGGGATAGGAGAAGGAGAGATTTCACTTTCACCACGCGCATCATCTGTGTTCGCCTTTTTTATTGATATGTTTACGACGGATCAAACCTTCCCTCCAGGATTTGATTTGGATCCGTCCCAAGATGATGCGTAGATGCCTAACATTGCTCAGACAACCTCCAGACGACGAGTGGGCAATAGCTGACGAGAGGGTACCAGCGCTGCTTTATGGTTATTGCAACCTCCCCGAATGGATAACGAGGCAAAAGTGCTGCAGCTCGACAAATTGCTCCCTACTCCCTAGGTTGCTCCAAGGAATGCCGATGCGTCATGGTCCCGGGAGAAGTTGGCGACAGTTACCGTTAAGCGTTTGACGTCGCAGGAAAATGGGCGAGCTTTTCGCAAGGAATGCTCGGTTAGATTCCCGCCCGGGTAAGTAAGGAGCGCTTAAGGCTAATGCGGTGCGGATGGTTGTCGACACTATCGGGCAACAGTTGAATGGGGAGGCCGATGGGAGAGATCCGCGCTGAGGCCTTGAGATGTCCATCTCAAGGGGAAATTTAAAGTCAATGCTTGCACTTGCCCAGTGGGGGAAATAAGTAATCTAATCGCAATTCCAAACGACTCCAAACGGGCACATTGAGATCTAACGACTAAAGATTTCTTTTCGTAGACAGACTGAAGCCGACCACCTAGATATTGGGCCTGCCCCCTGGAGGTCTATCGCCACCATTTAGAAAACAAATTTGAATAAAACTGGGCAGCAATAATCATTAAGTTATCAAGATTTCTGGACTGCCTCAGATGCCGCTATCCACGTCTAGATGTTGTCCCATACTCGCCTCCCATAAGAGTAATTAAAAGAATAAATAAGATGCAGAGAGTGTGTGTTAATGTTGTGAAGTGTGAAACTCTTTTTGAAACTCATTAACTGTTTCGGGAGTCGAATTCCTGTTAAGGGACAGATCTCTGAGGCGACTAATCTCTCATTTTTCGCGTTCTACATCAGAAAAAGAGTAACTTAAAGTTTCGAAGAACGCTTCACGTGAAGAGTGTTAAACAAGTTATAACATTGGAACATAACAGAACCTAAGCCACAATGTTACATTTTGCTAAAATAAGATTGTTTTAATCAACTCCACTCAATTTTACAATGTTGCGTTAAACGATTGGCGCGATTAGAAAGCTTCGCGTGTCGCCTATTTCCCAAACAAACAAGCAGTACCCTCTTTATCCGCAATGACCCCGTGATGCCGAGCGTTACAAAGGAAAAATAATGCAATCGTCAACTTTATTCTTCTCTTCAATCTTTAATCAAGCACAAGATAGAGCCACCGGTTCGGTTCTGGGTGAATGCGAGATTTATGAGTTTCTTTGCCTCTGATTGCTTTCCGCGACTTCCTTTAGTCGCCTCACGTCGTCTTATAGAGTTCAGAAAGTTTTTATACTGTCCACCGTCGTTCCTACTTATTCTCCTTTCCCTCTTCCCGTTCCCAGAAGGCGACAAAGAACGATCTACGCAAGGCAAGAGATTCCGCCCCAACAAAGCCAAAGCCCTGTCCAAGGCGGTAGAGGAGAAAAGTGCTACAATAAAAACCCTAACCTTTGGCGTTCGGGCGATTCTCCAAGCGATTCTAACCTCGCGCGGATAGTTTGTAAACGCGCGAGTAATTAATTTCTCCGGTGGAACGCCAACTCGCGGGACGAGGGATAACATTCCCATGCTTCCACCGGAACGCATTGAAGTGTTTAGTTATAGCGTACCGTGCCGTTCGGCCGCAGGTTTCCCCCGTTTCGGCGGTCGATCCAGCCTAATCCAATATTAGGCCGAAATTATGTTCATTTTAATGACAATACAGTCCCTGACAATCTGTCTTGCCACGCCTCCGTGCCCTCGAATTCCAAATCCCTTCGTTTGCCAGAGGTTTACACTCGATTATTGGATGGTCTTTAGTGACGGTTGGTGCTTCTGAAGAGCCCATTGACAGGGAAACGTGCATACTGAGCGTGCGGTAGAGCTTTGAGAGGTTTAATCGCACATATTCAGAACGATCGCTAAAACTTATTGACCAAGTCTACACTACTACCACGTTATCGTTTCGTAAGTCCAACGAGAAGTTCAGATAGCCATCGAAAGCATTCAAACCCGTAAAGATATTCGGGAATGCGCTGGGCGTTATAAATCTTCTCACGTAGGACAGTAAACACCATCGAATGATCTCATCAAAGTAAGGACTTATTAAATTCATTTATTTTACCCGAACCAGCGCTGATCGAATTACAGCAGATTGCGTTTCTACGAACTGTCAAACGGTAATGACCACCAGCGGACACCAGGGATTGAAGGCACCCGCGGTTGTTTTTTGGGAAATCGGGGCGAGGTATATAAAAAGACGCTGAGTGTAATAAATTGGGAATTGATTCAACGCGTCAACGTAGGTTTCGCTGGAACCGGGTGGAATATCCGAATTCGACGAAAAAGGAACTCGAACGCGGAGCGATGGGAAGCCATTAAAATAAACTATTTATTCATTAATTCTTTTATACCGCTGGAGCAACGAGACCGCACGCCGGGGTGAACGGTATGGTTCGGAGGAGGATAGGGCATAGCTATGGAGCGATAAAGTGATTTTGTCCGCATCCGGAGCTCGGGAGTTCTGATTCTGCTGGATTTAATTATTTTTTCCACCACACCCTACACCATCCTGACTTCTAGGAGTGAATGAGGGAAAGAAAGGAAGATAACTCCACCTCCGAGCTGCCCCCCTTTTCGTCCCCCAAAAAAAGTCTTTTTCTGCCGTTTTGCTCACTTAAAGACTCAATAGAGAGTGCGGGAGTCGGAATTGGTCAAGAAATTAACCGGTGATGTATTAGAGTAGCTGAAGGGGAGGGCGAGAGAAACGCAATGGGTGGGAAAATGCGGCACCGGAAGATCTGAGGGAAGATGGGATAAGTACCGGAGGTGATTCCACGTCCGCACCTACATATCCCGAACTCTCGAATCTCTTGATGCGTTCGCAAACGACTTCTATAGGGATTGGAAACGGGGAGGGGAACATCAGCGGGACGAAACAGTGTCCTCACGCCCTACTGTCCCCTGCTGTCCCCTGTTTTCAATGGTGGGTCTTGGAGGTGATTAGATTTTATTGTCCGGACAAACAATCCACTCCGGAGCTCGAGTGATCGCTCGATGCACCGTGAAGATTCGATCGATGTACCGAGCTCTTCTGTTTTTCCCCCTTTTCTTTGCTGGTGATCACCGCTTCCCCAAATCCTTCCTTCCCCTCCCTTGGCCCTGGAGATGACGCCTGCCCTCGTCGGACGTTAATCTTATAATAGAGCATCTAATAATGGTTGAAACCGCCGACCGTCGGACGCATGGACGTCCAGTACTTCGTCGTCCTGCGCTCCCGTGGGAACTCGGCCCAGGGTTTTCGGGGAAAACAAAGCAAGCAGGAACACTTTTACCCCCCCCCCCCCCCTTCCCTTTTGGCTCCACCCAGTACGGTACCTTTCTTGTTGATTCCGACGAATCGATTCGTTGTGATCGCGCTCCGCAACCGTCCGTCGTCGTCGTCGTCTTCGTCGACGATTTCGGGAGCATCAATCGACCATGTTTGCCATCGGAGCAAGCGGAGGCACCGTGTAAATCACCCGGGCACAACTTTGACGACGGCGAAAATCGGGGACGACGTGAGCTTATTTATTTGTTCCTTGTTATTCAACCCCGTTCCTGCCCCTGGTCCTCTCCCGATTGCTCGTTCTGGGTCGCACGAGATTCCCGTGAAGCTTCCCCCGGGTCCCGGTTGGATGACTAATCTTGTGCATCTCATGCCGGCCATCGATTGCCCTAGGATTTGCTTTCGAAGTTAAAGCGCTATCATAAAAAAGCACGTGTTTCAAACTAACCCTTGAATGTTCAGGCGTTCCTTGTAATGATTGTTCGTTAATTTTCGCCTTTATAAAACAAATAAAACATTCCGATGTTTTGACTCCTTTAGGTTACCCAACGTTTATTTTGTTATCAGAATTTTGAAAACATCGGTTTTATCACTAAACCGGCATCAGCTAACGTATGAATTTAAAAAAAAAACAGACAAATTTTGTCGATTTTTCATGCAAAAACGAAAAACGCTAGCAACTTCCTGTTGAAAATAACATAAAGAGTAGCGTTTCTTTTAAATTCAGAACAAGTTTGACTATTTTAACAATAAAATCGAAAATGCAAGCATTCGATCCTCTTTAAGCGTCGTTTACTCACATGAATTCACACTTTTATTATCCAAACTGTACTCCATATACACCACTCCTAGCATAAACATTTGTTTGTATAAAGATTGCCCTCTCGGTACGTCGTTTACGTAAGACATTTAACTATTTTGCTAAACGGTGCGTCCATCGTGTTATTACCTGCATCAATTGCAATCTACAGGTGTAACAATTTGGATCGGTAAAATGAGATCGCAAGGGATTTTACGATGTTTATCATTCTGCGATCTATTTATGATTGTCACTTCCTTTTTTTTTGTTTTGTTTGTCAACTTATTCTAAGCTTATCTCTAGCGATAGTTGCTCTTACTGTATAATATCTTGCAATGGTTAGCTATTGAGGTATGAAAAGATTCTAAAAGGGTAAAAGCTTCACGATTTTTCAAAAGAAATTTTCTTGCTAGTGCATTAATTTCAACTTAAAACACATAAATCGTTCTTTAGAATACTACTCTCGTTGCTGGAAAAGATGCCATATGAAGGTTTTATGGCCACCAGCAGCATTTTTGTGTTGATTCTGTGCTGTTTGCCGTTTGCTGATGGCCAGGCCTCCGTGAAAACGCTGCGGTTGGGAAGCGAAGAAAGGGCAACGAAAAGGAAAAACGCCCTGAGAAGCGTCCATTTAAAAAAAGGCGAGAACAGGTCGCTCCGCAAACGAAACGCCCGAAACCGGGTTCCCTTCGGTTGCCGCAGGTTTCGCGCTTCCTTCTCTTCGCCTTTGGCGTTCCGTTGCATACCGAAAGAGCTGAAGAGCCGCTGTATGACTCATCGAGCCGCGCCGGCCTGGATGATTCATGCAGGGCCCACCGTTGGCTGTGCACCTTTTCCCGCTGGAGGAGCGTTTTCTTCGCCGGTTGCTTCCTCCAGATGGCGAGCGTTGCCTCTTGGCAAGAGACCGGCCCTCGCAACCATGGGCTCACATATCGCATTACGCCACATACAGTGTCGCCCTTTCCGCGACGACGGAGTGGACGCCTGTGGACGAGGCGGGATGATTCACACCTCACGCAACCTCACGACTCTCATAGCCGGTCGCGCCTGCGCCAATCTCCCCCCTCTACAGTGTTGACTCATAGCAAGAACCGCAAGTGCGCGAACAGCACCCAGTTGACGACCGGCTTTTGGGCGCCTCCTTAGGGGAAGCCACCATCATTGAACCGTTAGCTATTTTACGGGCCGCCAAGAGGTCCAGGAGTCATCGGAGCACCTGAAGCGAGCACGGTTGAACGAAACCCAT